>CM032449.1:147465707-147523207 GCA_019049505.1 Pachyrhynchus sulphureomaculatus | reverse complement strand
TAGTTTTCTGGCAACTTTAAGTGTGTTTTCTGAAAAAAACCTCACGACAGACGTCTTTTTTTTGATTTTTTAGAATTCCGCATAAAAAAAACTTAAGGAAACACGTGTCTCACTCAAAAGATTTTTTTGTATACCTGTTTTATTAAAGGTAATGCACTCGTGATAATTTGTGGAGAATATTCCAGAATTTTTCAAAATATTTTGGTCAGTACTTTTCGAGATAAGGGGGAGAGACAGTGATTTTTCGCAATTTTTTAAAAATAATGCAAAGAAAAGTGTGCGCAAGTATTACATTATATATATTTTTGAACTTGTGTTTTTACAAGCTTTCATTTAATACCCCACTTGATGACCTGATAAAAAAAAGTTTTTTTCATTTCCGATTCACCCCCCAAAACTATCCTCTTAAGTCAAAATTTAACTTTCAAAACTACTTTGATGAGGCCATCAATTTCTACATTAGTGTCAAATTTCAACTTTCTATACCATATAGTTTCGGGGAAAATCGGGTATGACAGACGGTCAGACAGTAGGACAGACAGACGAACAGACACCGAATTGATCTTATAAGTGTTCCGTACGGAACACTAAAAATACAGAGGTATTTTACCCTCCATAATAAATATTTTTACTTTCCCATGTCATAAGGATTCTGTACATCTATTATTTTGTACGGCTTTCTCTAGAAGAGCACCATATTTTATTAAAACAAATTCAAGTTCTTGTCAAGTTTTGTTCAGTTTGGGTGGTGGACCCTAAATACAAAACGCTAAACTAATTTGAAACTCAACACAAAACCATAATTTTACACAGTTTCTAAAAACACCCAGTTTAAGAAGACATGAATTAAACTATTTATATTGTCACGCATCTCTTTAAAGCAATTAGCATTGGGGACAAGTTTTTGCATGAAACAAGAAGTAATTAATAACAAACAGAGCCGCGTCGAAAGGGAGCGACGGGGACAACACAGGGTGCAACGCTTTACAGGTTGCTGTTAGGCGCCCTTTTATAATAGGAGCCTTTTGCTAAATAATAATTTTAAAGCTCTTCAGTTCAGTTTATTAATGTAATACAATATGCATATGTGTTTTACTCTGTTCGGAAATAGGACTGAGCGTAACAAAAATATTCTGTTTTATTTAATGTTGTCAGTGATCTTTTACGTTTTGTTATACATTTTCATCGTGTGTATTATTATTTTTTTAAACATTGATGAGGGAAAAAAATGTGTGTCTAAAGTATAACACCGATATTCCGAACTTACTCATGACGTAAATTACGCTTTACAGGCACGTGCGCAGAAGCTATGAGTTTTCTGTAGGGTAATTTTCTAAATGTACAGTTGTCGATATTTTTGTACAACTTAAGGTATTATTACAAAAAGTATATATATTTTTTCCCATTTGATAATGGCGATTAGATAATCCAAAATATTTAGTTCTAAGTAATATCAAAATAATATATATAGTTGTAAAAACGTAGATAGAGTTTAATGCAATCATGACAATATGTACAGGGTGGCCCAAAATTACCGAAGGGGTTTGAGTTCATTATAACTTTTTATTTAAGACATAATTATAATTTTTTTTTTTTTAAATACAGTATATTAATGGAGAATATTTTTAATTTAATGATGAAAAATTATATCTCGCAAGTGGTGGCCATTTTCTGCTTCGCATATTCGTACTCTTTCCAAAACATTTTCCATAACCTTTCGCAAAACTTCAGGTGTTATGTTGTTGATTTCGTCGCGTATATTGTTTTTTAATTGCTGGATGGTTCTAGGCTTATTAATATAGACTTTTCCTTTCAAATAACCCCAAAGGAAAAAGTCTGGAGCGGTTAAATCCCGTGAACGCGGAGGCCAATTAAAATCGCTTGTACGCGAAATAATTCGTTCACCAAAGATGTCGCGTAAAAGAGCCATTGTGTCCCTCGCAGTGTGCGCTGTGGCTCCATCCTGTTGGAACCATACTTGCGGATGTTTTTCCACGGCTGACCTTAAAAAATTTTCCAACATTGTCCGATATCGAACATCAGTGATGGAAACGGCGATACCATGTTCATTTTCAAAAAAATATGGGCCAATTATCCTTTCCGACGAAACACCGCACCAAACAGTACACTTAAGTGGGTGTAATTGTCGCTGCCCATATCCTGCAATTTTGCCTATTAACGAACCAGTTAATTGGATATGGGCTTCGTCGCTCATAATTAAATTATGAATAAAATCATGATTTTTTTCTGCTTTTTGCCGGAAATAAATTGCATAATCAAGTCGTTGCTGGTAATCTGTCGGTTTCAATTCTTGGACAAGCTGAATTTTGTATGGAAACATTCTTATTGCATGCAAAATTCTCTGCAGCGACCCTCGTGAGAGGCCAAGTTGTGTCGAACGTCTCCTGGTTGATGTTTCTCCATCTTCCCGAATACTCTCCTGTACCCGTTTAATATTGTCATCCGTGTGCACCGTTCGTCGTCTGCCGGCACCAGGAAGGTTCCTTACTGCCCCTTGTTGTCGAAAATTTGCAACCAGACGGTTTATTGTTGACTCTGAGGGTCCAACCCGCACATTAAAATAACGACGATAGGCACGGACCGTTGATTTGAGAAATAAAGTTCATACGTTGTTCAATTGTGTAATGTTCAAACCCCTTCGGTAATTTTAAAAAAGGGAATTCAAACCCCTTCGGTAATTTTGGGCCACCCTGTACAAGGTAAGTCAACGATAGAGTAAAGTTCATTATCTCATTTGTTTCGGGAATGACGAAAAAATGTTAAATACAATAGTTTTAGAGAATGTTAAGGTGCACAATTTAAAATTATTTTTGAGTATACAGGGTACTTCACAAAAGTGTGGCTGATATAACATATGTTTTTTTAAACAGAACATCCTATGTTCTAATTTATTTTTAAATTCTGCGTAAAATTTTTATAACTTTTTTATTAATAATGTTATATACCTAAACCTAGTAGTTTTTCTAATATTGTCAAAACAAAAAAACTTGTTTTCCGTTTTGTAAAAAATTGCCAGTAGCTCCATTGTTTCTGAAGGTGGAATACTCATAATTGGTACGAGCATTCTACAGAGATGATAAAAAAAGATATATGTAAAGAAATTTGCGTTAGATGCTACAGGGTGTTCAAAATAAATTTATTTATTTATTATTTTAAATTGAAAAATCCCAAATTTTTTAAATGGCAGAGCCTGTATATGATTATTATTTCTGATAGATTTTGCAAAACCCTCCAACTTTTATTAAGTATGTCATATACCTATTTCTAATAATTTTCGATTCATTTTGAATTTTTCCATTTTTACCCTTGTTTTTAATACACTTACGCTATAACATCATAGTTGCCAAGACAACAAAAATGTAAGCATTGTCAAATTTTGACATGTCTATTAAGCAGGTAAAAATAGCTTAATTTGTTGTAGTAAGTTACGTATGAAGGTAATAGTTAACGGATTTTCCTAAAAATGAATTAATTGATATGGTTTATATACTGGGCGAGACGGGAAAAAATTGTCTTTTGGCAGTAAGGCTTTACGGAACGAAGTACCCTAACAGACGTATACCATTTAGAAAATCTTTTCAGTGTTTAATGGAACGGTTTGATGGTAGTGGTAGCGTTGAGTATACGAAACGGAAAGTAGTAAAACAGAATGCTACCAATGGGAAAAAAGAAATGGAGATTTTACTTCATGTTGAAGATAATCCCCACATCAGCACCCGTCAGCTAGGTAGCTTATCTGACACATCCCAATCTACGGCTAATCGCATCACGAGAAAATACAAGTATCATCCTTTCATATGGAACTACACCAAGAACTTCAAGACCCTGATTTTGAATGACGAGTAAACTTTTGTACCACCATGAATGGAGCAATAGAGGCCGATCCAAATTTTTTTTCCAAAATAATGTTTTCTGATGAAACTACTTTTTGCAGTAATGGAGCAGTTAACAGCCATAACAAGCATTATTATTCAACACTTAACCCATTTTGGGTCCGGGAAGTTCAAAACCAAAACCATTGGTCGCTTAATGTATAGTATGGAATATTAAATTTTCGAATTATTGGTCCATATTTTTTCCGAGAACCGCTTAACGGGCATAGATATCTAAATTTTTTGCAAAATGAATTACTCCAGCTTCTTGAAGAAGTTGATAACTTTGAAAGGGAACAAATATGGATTCAACAAGACGGAGCTCCTGTTCATTACCACCGGGAAGTTCGGGAATTTTTAAACGATCGTTACCCACAAAAATGGATCGATAGGGATGGATTCATTCAGTGGCCTTCTCGATCAGGTGACTTAACACCTTTAGACTTCTTTTTGTGGGGCTACATTAAAGATCGTGTTTATGTGAATCCCCTTACAGCACCAGTAGATATGGAAAATAGGATAGGGGATGCGTGCAGGATAATAACGCCCTTTATGCTAAGGAAAGTGAAGGAAAATATAGTAAAACGACTAAACATGTGTATTCAAGTCGACGGGCATATTTTTGAACATTTATTAAGTCATAATAAACAATCATTAGATAAGTTAAACTATATTAAAATTGATATTAACTATTTGTTTATGGTTTGACAATAGCGTAAGTGAATTAAAAACATGGGTAAAAATTGAAAAATTCAAAATAAATCGAAAACTATTAGAAATAGGTATATGACATACTTAATAAAAGTTGGACGGTTTTATAAAATCTATCAGAAAAAATAATAATATACAGGGTGTGTCAATTTAAAATAGTCGAAATGTAAAAATTTATTTTGAACACCCTGTATCATCTAACTCAAATTTCTTTACATATATATTTTTTTTTTCATCTCTATAGAACGCTCGTACTAATTATGAGTATTCCACCTTCAGAAACAATGACGCTACTGGAAATTTTTTTACAAAACTGAAAACAAGCATTTTTAAAAAAAAAATTGAAATATTAGAAAAACTACTAGGTTTAGGTTATAAAATTTTTACGCAAAATTTAAAAATAAATTAGAAAATGGGATGTTCCATTTAAAAAAAAACATATATCAGCCACACTTTTTTGAAGTACCCTGTATACTCAAAAATAATTTTAAACTATGCACCTTAACATTTCTTACAACTATTATATGTAACATTTTTTCGTCATTCCCGAAGCAAATGAGATAATGAACTTTACTCTATCGTTAACTCACCCTGTACAATGTAATATTGTATCTGTTTTAGGAACGACTCTTGAACGACATTTGAAAATTCGGCTTGTAATTCTGCTCTTACAAACTTTCATTTTTAAACAGTTTTCTTTAGAAAGACTGACAGGTTGTGTGTTTTTTGTTCTTTCTCTCGCACTAAAGAGACAGCTAGAAGATAGTAAAACGAAAAATATATGTGTGCTGTATAGAAATATCGGCCCTCATCTATTGGTTCTCTCCTTAACCTTCAAATCTCTTTTGCCGGCATGTGGAATAATCAGTCTATATTTGTTTCAAGATAACAGGAGACGCACGAAGCTATATGTTGAGAAGATTTAAAATTTCTTTACACCCGCTTTACAAAATATCTATGGTTACAATTAGAAAATATGTTTTTTAAAGTATTTGTATCAGACATATATACTTCTGTACTACTATACCTAAGTTCTATTTAATCTATTACCTCCTCCTCCTCCTCCTTTTACCCTCGAGAGGGTATAATGACTCTGTGGATAGATGGATTGAACTATCATCTGCCACTGTTCTCGGTTCTGTGCATGCTCTGATACTTCATGCAATGACTTCCCGGTTAACTGTTTCATCTGATTCATCCAATGTGCCTTCAAGCTTTCCCTGTATAACCAATGGTTTCAGTTCTTGTCTTCTGCTCAGGTGGCCGGAATACCTTATATATCTGGTTTATCAGCGAGTTCAGGTTAGCAATTTTTAGTTCTTGTAAAATAGACGGGTTAGTTCGATGTTCCACCCACGATATCCTGAGAATTCGACGATACACCTACATCTCAAACGCAGCAATTTTATTTGTAACAGCTTTCTTTATCGTCCATGTTTCCGATGCATACGTTACAATCGGAAATATAAGCGTTCTTGCGAGTATTGCAGAGCGAGCAACTGAGAGTCTCCTACGTATTTCTGAGTGACCTTGGCCGATATTGGTAATTAGAGACCTAAGGTAGTGACAGGAATCTACGATTTCATACCCTAGTAGACGCTGAGGTTGATGATCATTCGTTCTGCTAATGATCATTATTTTTGTTTTGTTGTTATTTACTTCGAATCGGTAGCTTTTACTGATTCTTATCAGTTTTGGCATAATGACCTCTAATTCAGTTTCATTTGCGGCTATAATCAAGGTGTCATCTGCACAGCGCAAGTTCTGTATGCGTTTTCCTTCAACGGCGATACTACCATTCCAGTTATTGAAAACTTCGCGCATTATTTACTCCGTATAAATGTTGGACAATAGTGGCGGAAAAATACATCCTTGCCAGACACCAGTTTTCGTGGTGAAGCTTTCTGCATACATGTTATTAACACGCACTTTGGCTATGTTAAATTCGTAAAGCGTTTGTATTAGCTTTAATAAGTGTAGCGTTCCCATTCCTTTCAAAATCGTCCATAGTTTCGGTCATCTCACCTTGTCTAACGCTTTCTGATAGCTAGTCGATGAAGCAAAGAAAAATTTTGATGTTATATTATCTTTCTTTCTCAATACAATTTCAAAATTTGAAATTTAATATATTAGTTATGCTTCGTTAAAACTCAAAATGATTAAATTTTGAATTAAAGTCAAAGCTTCAACTCTGCTTTTCATAAAATTTTAATCCAAAAATAGGGATTTTCAACTTCTTAAAGTACTAATACAGGTGGATATACAGAATGCCCTGTTCCGCGTGCTAGAGATTTTAGAATATGATAGAGTATCGACATATAAGCAAAAAGAACCTAGTAAACATATTATCCAAATTGTACCATTTTTGAGATATAACTTTTAGAAGTTCTAATAGATCTAAAATTATTACACTTATAATTATTACTACATATATAATTGTATGTTGTTTATTATTTTGACCTAAATCTATCTCTTTCATATTCTATCCACTACAGTCTTGTTCCTTATTTCTTTGTTTTCCGTAGCAAGTCTTAGGTCAACTTTTTCCAGACAGCTGTGTCATTTATTATAAATGTGATCACATTTGTCTATAAATATTCCAGAATTATATTTAAGTAAGTAAAATGTAAAATAATTTTAAGAAATAATTTTTAATTTCGAAAAAATACATATATATTATTAAAATATATATATATCTATATATATTTCGAAAACATATACATATATATATATATATATATATATATATATATATATATATATATATATATATATATATATATATATATATGTATATATATATATATATATATATATAATATTATATATATATATATATATATATATATATATATATATATATATATATATATATATATATATATATATATATATACCTTCCGACACAAACATTTTTTTTCAACTATTCTGCACACGTCGTCTACCCATCTCGTTGACGGTCTTGTTCGTTCGTCCTCGTGTTGTTTGCCTAGGCCACCAAAAGGTTATTCTTATTGTCCTTTTATTACCGTTATCCCTATATATATATATATATATATATATATATATATATATATATATATATATATATATATATATATATATATATATATATATAAATATATATATATATATATATATATATATATATATATATATATATATATATATATATATATATATATATATATATATATATATATATATATATATATATATATATATATATATATATATATATATATATATATATATATATATATATATATATATATATATATATATATATATATATATATACATATATATATATATATATATATATATATATATATATATATATATATATACAGTGTGACAATTTAAGTCCGCATCATATGGGATTTTTTTTTAAATAATCACTTAAAGCCCAGATCTGATTATGGCGTCCATTTGTGCTTCAAATAATATCAGAAATAAAGTATAGTAAGTCATTTTTACGCATGACGTCACCTGTCAAAAATGACATTTTCGTAAACATTTTTCAAAAAAAACGTATAATTTGGCCAAATTTTAAAAAAAGTTATTAGACAAAATGGTTTATTTTGTGATTCTAGATCTGTCTGTTAAATTTCAACGGCCTACTACAATTTTGAATTTTTGGCAGTTTTTTGACATTTCGGCAATTGTTTTCCATCTTGATTTATTGCAACCTTATTTAAATCATTTAATATGTCAAAAACTAGGCACCTATAATCTATTTAAGAGCAAAATGAAGTCGTGTCCATAATTTTTTTATAGAATATTAAAATTCACACATTATGATGAATCATATTTGATGCAAAGTTCGATTAACTTTTGTTTCCCGCTTACATAGTTTGACAGTGAACATACTTGAACGTTTGTAAATTAACACAAATCTTACATTTTGATCTTTTTAGTAATGTATTTAAAGTTTCAACAATGTAAAGTTTCTTTCTATAAACGCTAAATTAACAATTGGCTATTTTAACCTATTTAATAAATACTTTGTATCAAATACACGCATATTGCAATATTCTACATTTCGGTGTGTCCACCGTTTCGTTCAATGCAACGAATAGTTTTTCTAGAAATTTCTTTGACGGAATTTTTCACAAACTCGGGAGGTATCTCCTGAACACACTGCCTAATTGTAGTTTCTAGATGATCGATATCTCTAAATGGTCTAACCTTCTATACTTTTTGTTTGAGATAAGCCCGTAAATAGAAATCCAATGGGGTGATGTCGGGCGATCGAGGTGGCCAACAATTATCCTGATCTCGCCCAATGACCCTGCCATGAAATAGTTCATTTAAAGTGTTTCGTACTTGCAAAGTCTTGTGTACTGGTGCACCATCTAATTGATACCATAGAGCATATCTTAGATCCACAGCCATGTTATCCAGAACTTCTAAAATTTCGTTATTTAAAAAATCTAAATATCGTTGTTTAAATTATGTCTAAAAAAATATGGCCCTATTATTTGGTCATTTACAATGCCCACCAAACGTTAGTTTTAAACGAGTATTGGTCACGACACTCAGTTATGAAGTTTGGATTTTCTTGGGCCCGCCATCGACTATTCTGTGAACTTACTACTCAGTTAGAAGTAAACGTAGCTTCATCAATCCATAAAACATTGTACGGAAATTTGGAGTCCTCGTCTATTTTTCCTTCGTACCAGAAAATAACAACCGAATATTAAAATCTCTATCCTGTAGAGTGTTTATCAATTTCGGTTTGTATCGTTTAAATTTATTTTTGTGTAAAATTTTACGTACACTATTCCTGTCAATCGCCGGTTTAGACTTCGAAATAGTTCAAACACTGGTTTTGCCTTCTTCCACTACACTTAAGCACACATCTAACTCAGTATCTTCGGTAAGTTTACATGTGCAACACGATTTTTTTGGAAAACATTTCCCACAGATCCAGTCGATTTAAACTTTTTTATAATTCGGCTCACAGTAGATTGCTGCAAGTTTTTTTCAGAATGACGCTCGTTAAAAACATTTGCAATAGTGCGATGAGGTGTATTTTCCCCACACAATAAAACAATTTCAATTTTTTCTTAAAGAGAAAGCATGTTGTGACACTATCTATTTCTTTCCATTCTAGTTTGAATTGCTAACTAAATATTTGACAGCTTACGACACCATATTGCGATCTCTAGTTCTCAATTCTTTCCAGGGCCTACTATTAATAAACACATAGAAATATCGAGTTTTGCTTAGCGTGTTAATTTCTCTGTTTAGCTCTTTTTCCTGTAGAAGGTAAGTTTTCAGGTGGAAATCGGCACAACCATAAAGCGTCTTTCTAATATTGCGAACGTTAATTTTGATAGTCACGACTAAAATATGGCTGGATTTATTTTAAATTAGCAGTTACGTCAACAATGACACCGAAAGCATTTTAATGTAATTTTTCGGTGGTATTATTAACGCGTAACTGCCAAATTAATAACTAGAATATGTGTAATATTTTTATTACGGTTGCTAATTAGAATCTAAAATATATTATTGATCATCTAAAAAGTGGTTCTAGCTGAAGTATAAAAAAAAAAAACAAATAGGGTAAAGCGGCAAGTTGTTAATTTGATGTTTATAGTAAGAAACATTACATTGTTAAAAATTTAAATGCATTACTAAAAAGATCAAAATGTAAGATTTGTGTTAATTTACAAACGTTTACGTGTGTTCACTATCAAAATACGTAAGCGAGAAACATTTTTCTAATTAAAAAAAAAAAGTTAATCGAACTTTGCATCAAATATGATTTATGACAATGTGTGAATTTTAATATTCTATAAAAAAATTATGGACACGATTTTATTTTGTTCTTAAATAGATTATAGGTGCCTAGTTTTTGACATATTAAATGATTTAAATAAGGTTGCAATAAATCAAGATGAAAACAATTGCCGAAATTTCAAAAAACTGCCAAAAATTCAAAATCGTAGTAGGCAGTTGAAATTTAACAAACAGATCTAGAATCACAAAATAAACCATTTTTAATCACGCGTAAAAATGACTTACTATACTTTATTTCTGATATTATTTGAAGCACAAATGGATGCCATAACCAGATCTGCGCTAAAGTGATTATTTAAAAAAATTCCGTATGACGCGGACTTAAAATGTCACACTGTATATATATATATATATATATATATATATATATATATATATATATATATATATATATATATATATATACATATATATATATATATATATATATATATATGTATTATTTCTAAGTTCTCATTAAAGTAAACCACTTCGCTCAAATATAGCCTTTATAAAAGCTTTTTCCGGCCCAAAACTAAAGTTTTAAATTTTAAACATCCATATTTTCTTTATTATTCACCTTTTATATAGGCCGTATTTGGCAAAGTGACAAATATTCCTGAGTACTACAACCTGCTAAAAAAGTTTAAATTTAATAAAAGAAAGTAAATATTAGTTGCACCAATTAATTCGATACTTTTGAAATAAGTAAATTCAGTTTCCAATTAATGCTATTTTGTGCCGCTATTATGTACCTAACCTAAAAGAACAAATGCGTTGCAAACCTCAAAATATAGTCTAAAAAGCGATGTCGTTCAACTATCAGTAGTCGAGACACTGTATCTGAAGCTGTGCAAATAATTTGTTCTTCACTTCATTGGAGGATATTACAAATACATAATCGAATTCATCGACTCGAAATCACCACTTTTTTCAGGGAGGAAATTCGCCAACTACCTGAAAAGTAACCTAAATGTGCGGAGAATGATGAGAAATATTTTTCTTGACATGTAGGCTAAAAAGTTTTTGATCTATCTACTTAAAACACTTTTTTTTGCAAAATTCGACTGTATTCATCAACATAGTCTCGTTCAAGAGCGATACAATCAGTCCAACGCTTTTCTAACATTTCTATACCTTTCTTGTAGAAGAATTTGTCTTTGCCTATAAAATAGGCCTCAATTTTGGCGACAACTTCTTCATTGGAGCCAAATCTCTTTCCCGCGAGCATTTTTTTGAGGTCTGCGAATAGACAATAGTCGCTAAGAGCCAAATCTGGAGAATACGGTGAATGAGGAAGCAATTCACACTTCAATTCTTGCCATTTTGCCATAGTAACCATTGAATTATGACACGGTGCATTGTCTTGATGAAAGAGCGCTTTTTTCTTGTTCATTTGGGGCTGTTTCTTTGCGATTCGATTGATAATTTTTCCCTTCTCAGCATAATCGATGAAAATTATTCCATGCGTATAGCAAACTACAGACGCCCAAACCTTCCCAGCCATTATCACATATCGCATGAAAAAAACCTTTTTATTGCGCTTAAACAGGTCCAGACCGCGCCCGGAATCATCAACACATTGTTGTTTTTGGTCCACTATGAGCAAACGTGGTACCCATTTCGAACAGAGCTTTCTCATGCCCAAATGTTCATGTAAAATATGACCAGCAGGTTCTTTAGGATGTCAGCTATCTTACGCAATTTTACTGTATGGCCATCCAAAACAATTTTGTGGATTTTTTGTTCTTTTCCGGTATAACCACCTCATTTGGGCATCCAGAGCGTTCAGCATGATTTTTGTCTGTACGATCGCATTTAAATTCAGCATACCAGTAAATGATGAGTGATTTTCCAAAGGCAGAGTCCCCGTAATACTTATCAAGCTATTGCTTTGCTCGAACGGTAGTTTTTCCCATCAAAAACCAGTGTTTAATCAACCCACGAAATTCGATTTTTTCCATTGTTTTGAAAATATCAAAAGTAGCGTCCCTAAAACCACTGTAACTTGTAAACTAATAGGTTGGTACTTCCTAAAAATCATATGGATTTTTTGAAAAGGGCGACATCTATGTGTCAGACCAAAAACTTTTCAGCCTACCTGTTATATTCCGTTCGTGAATAAAAAACAGTTTGTTAACGCAAAGAAGGTACCGAATTAATTTGTTCACCTACTACAATAAAAAGTAATGGTATGTAGAATTATCCTACACAATATAATTTAGAAATTACAAACATTCCTAGAAAGTGATATGTAAAATATATGTTAGTGGTTTGTAGAACATTAAACGACTTTACAGTTACTTTACTTAATTAAAATGAGTCTTGTTTTGTAAAATATTACGAAGGTCAATGCCTTAAGGTTGATGTTTCTCCAAGTGAAAGAGAAATAACGTATATTTTAGACAATTTGGAAAATAACCCGACATTTATAGGAATATTCGGAGTAGGATTTAAAATAATAACGACGTTACAAAATGCTATAGAAAATAGTGTTCCAAGTTATATATAAAAGAACTAAAGTAATAGTAGAACTAGTCTGCTCAGTTTTTATCAGTTTACAGGTACTATTAGTCAAGCGATGTTGTCAAATTGCAGACTACAAAAAATTAGCGATAATAACAACCATTATCTTTTATAAAAACAATGCAATAATTATATTATTTTGACATCCTGAACAATAAAGTGTTTAGTAGGTATTGCTCAAATTATAAAAAGATAAATTTCATCTTCCTGCAACCTTTTTTCTTAGAAACAACTCGCGTAATATTAAACCGTTTTGATCCAGAAGGTCCATACTTCCACTTGGTAAAATATTTACACCTATTCCACTTTTACCCTGTGTATTGTTTTTAATATAACAACTTTTTTAAGAAAATTTAATTTCTTATAAACATATAAACTAAGGACTATCTAAATATTAAAAGTTCCTTAAAGAGTATTTCTTTCAAAGACACACTGCACATTTTAAAATATTGCCAAGTAAATATATCAATACGCCATACGCATAGATACGATGCATCATGTGGGATAAATGTTTTGAAAGTGAAAGTAAAGTGGGATAAATGGGTGAAAGCAGCCGTTTATATCGGTAATTTCAGCAGCTTGCGCAACCAATTTTTAAAATAAAAATCTTTACGATCCAGACTAGTTCAGAGTACACTTCTACATATGGTCCTTCCGAAAGTTCACACCACCTCTGAAAAAAAAATTGTTATGTTATTTGAAACCGGATTTTAGCAATAGCATATAGATAAAAAAAATACACTAGATTGTAGCTAATCATGTGACTGCCGTTACCTGTCAAAAATAATATTGTTTTTAAAAAATCACCACCCGGCATATTTCTTAACGATAGAACGTATAGGCCAAAGTCCTGCCGGAAGAACCTTCCGGAAGGACTTTTGTACACAGTCATCCACCAAACTCTTCGTCCTGCCTAAGAAGCATCGATAAAGGAGGGAACATATTAAAAACACCGGAGCTGACGCACGTCAAATGAGGTTTTCGAGGTCAACGTACTCCTGAAAGGTAGCAAAATCCAAAATTTTCAAGTACACGTAAAATATCTTAATGTTGCAATTTTTAATGTTTTCTTGCGCTAGCTTGCAATTTTCTGAAATTTCTATTGGTAGTACATGCCGTCCTGCCAAAAGGACGTAAACATCTCTACTCACCCCTAAAGGTGTCCTTTCAGAAGGACGTTGTACACTCTTTGGTTAAGATCTCAAAAAGTTTTATAGGATTATTGCTTTTTAAATCCCTAATGTAGCATAATATGGCTTTTTTCAATGAAAATAAAAATAAAACATTCTAAGTTCTATTAGAGTTGATGTAAAGTTGACCTAATTTTAAGAATATACAATAAACCGAATTAAATTAACGTTTTCAATAGAAAGTTGTTGTTAAAATGAGAAAAAACTTATATATCACCCAACCAAATTATGCATTTAGTTTTTTGGAATTGTAATAAAATTTAAAAAAATTTAAAAAAATTTAAAAAAAAATAATAATAATATTTATTTATTTAATTGCTGTGGCTAACTCCATTAATATTATTTTTAATAAATATATAAGTTAGTAACATACTCCCACATACCTGTAATAAATATATAGAGTCCAACTTTTCTTTACATCAGTATAACATTTAATCATTTATTCATCCTTTAATTTTAATTGGAATCGAACTCAGAACGATGCCATTTTTTTCAATTTTTATTTTAACGATTGAGTACTGAAAAAGTGAATTTAATTTAATTTATATTATGAATTATTGGCAGTACGTCAACTTTGGATCAGATGTAATATTTTCGAATGGATGGAATATTTTCGAACTTTCCTTGGTTAGACGTTTGTTTTCGATCTAACGATCCATCTGACTATGCCAGGGAGGTTTTCAATATTATTTTGACTGGTATGGAAGCTTACATTCCTTTTCCGAAAAAATGCCCTTCCAACGGCAACCCTTGGTTTGACCGAAAATGCAAAGAGGCTGTTGCTTCTAAACATCTTGCCTACCGACAATGGCGTGTAAATCCTAACACCATAAATCGTAACACCTTTGTTCGTGCCCGGAACAGTTGCAAAAGAATTATCAACCAAACCAAGGAGGCACACAATCAACGAATTAGAAACAAACTTCTCGCTTGTCCTAACAATTTCAGGTCCTTTTGGTCAGTCGCTAAGACAGTTATTCAAAATTTCACCAAATCCACCATACCACCACTCACACGGCCAGATCATTCTAACGCAACGACACCTGTTGGAAAAGCGAACTTGTTGGCTGAACTCTTTGCTTCACATTCTACTGTCGATTTCCACACCTACTATTCCCATAGCGCAGTCAAGGATGCCCGATATTGTCTTCATAGAGTGCCCCGCCATAACGTATTTTAATGAAGGTAGACACCAAAAGAAGCTTCTGGCGCTGACGGAATACCTGCCATAGTTCTCAAAAACTGACCTAACCTAAACTAACACCAGTTTTCTGTAGACTCTTCAACCTATCCTACAGAAAGGGAATATTTCCTTCCTGTTGGAAATGTGCCACAGTTCAGCCGATACCTAAAAAAGGCACGAAGACCTTGCCAAATAACTACCGACCAGTCGCATGGGCGTTAATTTGGGAGCAAATATGTCCTGTCATGAACATGTTGTTCCAATGAATCAAAGCCGCCGGTCAGTTTCCGGATCCCCAACCAGACGAATAGCTTTTCTCTGAATAGAATCCAACAAATGCAATGTATGTTTGGGAGCGGAACCCTAAACATGGGAGCAGTATTCTATAGTGGGTTGAATTTGAGCTTTGAAAGAATTAAGAGTTATTGTGGAGTGTAAAGCTTTCTGGTTCGAAATAATATTCCCAATTTTTGAGAAGCTCTCTTTGCTATGCCTGCAACATGTTCATGCCAGGACATATTTGCTCCCAAATTAGCGCCAACAATTTGAGGGACGATGTTAGAGGAATAGAGTGCCCCGCCATAACTATGTCCGGTTCAGCAACGTTAACTTTTTTAGAAAAAACTGCCGCCTGGGTTTTCGTCGCGTTAATTTCCACTTGGTTACTGTCACCCCAAGATAGAATTTCTTCTAGGTCTTTGTTAAGTCGAACAACTTTCCGCTGTCTGCGGACACTCGCTTGAACAGCCGATGTCCGAGCGTTCAAAGTGAATGAAGAGATAAGCGTACTGTCATCTGCAACGCTGTAGATTGGATTTCCGGCCTTCTCCAGCAGATCGTTAATGTAAATGAGAAAGAGAGTAGGAGATAGTATGGAGCCTTGAGGCACACCGGCGTTGATAGTGAAGGTGTTAGAAAGAAATCCGTCGACCGTCATTCGTAAAGAACGGTCACTGAGGAAACATGAAAGCCATAAACAGAACTTTTCAGATATACCACAAGAACGTAGCTTAGCCAACAGCCCATCGTGCCAAACACGGTCGAATGCCTTGGATATGTCAAGAGCAACCGCTCGAGATTCCCCAAAGTGTTCAATTGCGTTGTTCCAAACATTTGTTAGATAAGTCAGAAGATCTCCTGTTGATCTATGTTTATGAAAGCCGTATTGGTGATCGCTAATAATGTTGGATTCTTCAAGGTATTTTAGAAGATGTTGATTGATAACCTTTTCCATGACTTTCGATATTATTGAAAGGAGTGCGACTGGTCGGTAGTTATTTGGCAAGGACTTCTTGCCTTTTTTAGGTATCGGCTTTCTGTAGGATAGGTTGAAAAGTCTACAGAAAACTGGTGTCAGTTCCCTCGCACAGTTTTTGAGAACTACGGCAGGTATTCCGTCAGCGCCAGAAACTTTTTTGGTGTCTAGCTTCATTAAAATACGTTTTATGATACGCTGTCTGAAGTCAATATCGGGCATCCTTGGCTGCACTATGGGAATAGTAGGTGGTGTTTTTCCTTGGAAATCGACAGTAGAATGTGAAGTAAAGAGTTCAGCCAACAAGTTCGCTTTTTCAACAGATGTCGCTGCGATAGAATTATCTGGCCGTGTGAGTGGTGGTATGGTGGATTTGGTGAAATTTTGGCTAACTGCCTTATCGACTGACCAAAAGGACCTGGAATTGTCGGGACAAGCGAGAAATTTGTTTTCTAATTCGCTGATTGTGTGCCTCCTTGGTTTCGTCGATAATTTCTTTGCATCTGTTCCGGGCACGAACAAAGGTGTTACGATTTATGGTGTTAGGATTTTCACGCCATCGTCGGTAGGCAAAATGTTTAGAAGCAACAGCTTCTTTGCATTTTCGGTCAAGCCAAGGCTTGCCGTTGGAAGGACATTTCTTCAAAGAAGAAATGTAAGCTTCCATATCAGTCAAAATAAGATCGGAGACCTCCCCGGCGCAATCAGATGGGTCGTCAGAACGAAAACAAACGTCTAACCAAGGAAAAGTCCGAAAAAATTCCATAAAATCTTCCCATTTAGCAGATCTGTAGTGCCAAATCTTGCGCAGTTTAGGCGCCTCTCTGTCACTGACTGGTAGGATACTCGATGTCGAAAGCAATTTATGGTCGGAAGAATCCAAGCAACGGCGGATTTACTGTGACCGTGTAAATCTCCGGATTGGTGGTTAAAAACAGAACAGAGAATATTAGCATCTCAAGACCACGATATCATTGCCGTATTCAATTGACAAAAGTCGGATCGACCTAAACTATTTCCTTACAGTTATATTTGGTATTTTTGTTTTACCTCCCATCTTTTACAGACTTCTACGCAAAAGCATCCTAAGAAATTTTTTTCGAGAAAGAATAAGACTGAAAGGGACAGTGTTAGGCCGATCCCTGATTTATCGGCGCGGATCCTTTTTCTCGGTGTACCTGACTTGAGCGGGAAGCGCGGGGTTTTATTGAAATATAGGCGTTCGGCATGTTTTCGTTACCGAATCGGTACCAAGCACACCGAGAAAAACGATACCGCACCGACAAATCAAGAAGCTGCCTTAATAGTATCGAGAATATTAGAGAAAAAGAGAGGCTATATCTCCCTTAGAATTCAATTTTTAGTCTTCCGTACGAAACACTTATCAGATCAATTCGGTGTTCGTTTGTCTGTACGTCTGTCTGCGTCTGTCACACCCCATTTTCTCCGAAACTATTTGACATAGAAATTTTTCACAAATTGATGGCTAACCACAGCCGTGTAGATTTGAAAGACAAATTTTGACTTAAGGGGTTGGTTTTGGGAGGTGAAATCAAAAATTAAAAAAAATATGTATATTTATTTGTTATTATTTATTGTTTTTATATTTTACCTAAATAGATATAAAAGGTCAAAATAATGATGAGATAGGCATAGTATAAATACAGCAATAATATGATTTTATCCTCTCTGAAGTATCACCAGGAGTATTGTCCTGAGTTTTGGACCTCGAAAAACCTATTCTTTTTTGTTTATAAACAACTTAAGTTTTCAAAACGCGTTTTTTGAGCTTAAAATATGAATAACTCCGGTTATATATTTCGAATCGAGACAAAAAAAACAAGCTCTTCGTAATCAAATTTCCAACAAATCCTCGTTAGTTTTAAGTCGCTCAAGTGCGTACATAACCTACAAAATTGAAAAAAAAAACAGGCAAAAAATTTTTTTTTTCATTTTATTGTACAGAAGTGATAAAAAATGTTCATATTTTTTTTGAAGATGACCGAAAAACGCATTTGTTGTTATTTAATTAATTAACAAACGTAAAAAAAAAGTTAAAATGACTCCAAAAAAAATATTTTTAATGGCATCAGAAAGTTGGCGTCGAGACCTAAATTTTGAAAAAAAAAGATTCATTTTGGACTCAATAGTATAAAATAGCTTGCAATTCAAATTTTAAATAACAAATTCAATTGTACCCACTGGGTTCAATATTTTTGTACCAAAATTTCGGGGTATTTTTACTACGCGTTTTGGAAACTTAAATTGTTTATCGACAAAAAAGAACAAGCTTCTCGAGGAAAATACTCCTGGTGATAGACCAGAGAGGATAAAAGCATAATATTGCTATATCTAGACTGTGCGATTTCAAATGCTTTTTTTACTGCACTATAAGGCGAGATTTGGTTGTTGAATGAAAAGTAAATTTAAAGTTTGAAACCTAGGTATACGTTCTGTTTGCAACAAAAATTGCCATACTACAAACATAAAATTTAAAAATGCATACTAAAACGAATTCCATAAAACCAAAATTGTCATAATTGTGGAATATAAATAGTTGTAATTTTAATCGTATGCATTCGTACCTACATGCATGTTTACCTTAAAACTTCAAATAGTTTTGTTTCTCTTTTGCCACATAATAACATGGAAAATGTTGATTTATGAAAATTTGATTTAAATGAGCTGTTCCACCAATGCTCACACCCGCCGAAGGAAAAATAATTAGTTTTAGACAATTACTTTAATTAAGAGGACTGATACAGGATTTTTTTAATACTGTACTCTCACTTTTAAAATTTCGGCAGGGTGACCGAGGACATCATGAAGTGATGCGAACGTGGAGGGCGTCCAGGTGTAAGGTCACGAGAATCCCCACCTCTCAATGTACAGACCCAGTGCCGTAAATGTTCTCAGAATTTTGTTACACTAAATGCCAAAATTTATATCTGAACCCCTACAAGATACACCAGGTACATGAATTAAAATCACCTGATACCACTCAGAGGCTGAACGCTTTTCAGCATTATCCGACATCTTATTCTTGAATGAGAGCCATTTCTATCTTAAATGATACATCAATAAAGCCTTTATATTCCTCTAAAATTTTTAGGCCACTGTGTCGGCACATAGAGCAATCGAGCTGCACTTCTGTGAGGATAATGACGATGAGAGAAAGAACTTCTTCGCTTCCGCTTTACAAAATTGTAATGGTTATTTCTACAGAATCTGGTTTCAGTGGGATTAGGCGAGATTATACACTTCAAACTCGTATTTGCCGGTCTCAAATAAATTGATTTCCAAAAGAGGTGCTCTAGATTTGCCTCCACGCAACCGTGATTTTTCGCCGACGGAATTTTTTCTCATGGACATATCTGAAAAGGTAAGTTTACAGTGACAATCCTACCCCTTAGAAAAATTAAAAGAAAATATCCTGCAGCAATCACGGAAGCGAAGCGCCGAGCAGTGATCAATAATTTCATATCATATACAGATATTTGAGACTTTACGTAATAGTATATATAGCCAAAAATATGCAGAATGTCATTCTCTGTCATCCCCTAAAATATCTACAGCAGCAGCGTAACCCAAAGACCTTCTGGTGTCCTATTATGACTATGGTCGAAACGTGGATCCACCATTACACCCCGTAGACAAAAACGTCGTTCAAAACAGTGGATTGGCGAAGGTGAAAGTTCACCGAAAAAAGCAGAAACAGGTCTATTAGGGAAAAATAATAGCAACTATTATTTGAGACTCACAGCGTATCATCATAATTGACTATTTAGAAAAGGGTAAAACAGTAATTGGCTCTTATTACGCAATGTTATTTGCCTGTTAACATAGTTAGTTGAAGCAGAAACGACCAAGATTCTCGCGCAAAAACCGCTCCTTTACCAAGACAATTCACCTGCTCATACATCAGCCGTTACAACTGCAAAAGTGTAAGAAATGTTTGAAATACTTCCCTGGCTTTTCGTATTCCCCAGATGAAAAATTCTCGTCGAATGAAGAGGTTATTTGTGCTGTAAACGAGTATGGATAGCTCGAAACAAATTTTTGGGGGAATCTTGCTGAAGCAAATGTATTGAGCTAAATAGAAATTATGTTGAAAAGCAAATTTTGTTTTTGCAAAAAATGATATTTACGTGTTTTTTACAAGACTTTTTAATCCACCCTCGTATACCTCGTGTCGTTAGTAGTATTACTTCTTAAAATTTACAGTATTTTGAGGCTAACTTTGCCTCTTGCTCCCCCTCTCATTTTTCATACCATCTTGGACTTGGACTACTCGGTATACAGCTAAGTTCAAAAAAGTCATAAGACGGAGCGCAAAATTGCAGCTTAAGAGCCTCTGTCTCTTTTATTTGTCTGATACACAATACACAAGCATTTCCTTTATAACCTAATCCTTATTTATAGTTGATATAACAGTTTTCACCGTGATAAGATTTCTACATTAAATACGACCGAGTCACAAACACTAAGGGAATTAATTTTCTTAGAAGACCTGGCCATAAATCCAGTTAACAAAAAGTAAAAGGAGTAGTGTGTTCGTACTTTATTTCAATACGATTAATAGCTCCTCAGAAACTCAAATACAAATGCGACATTAGTTAGGAATTGACTATTTTTGTCTTTTCCCGGCGAATCTAGTAACTTCCAGAATTTAATTTAATTTTTATTACGATAAACCTCTTACAGAAGTCCTAAATAGGGTGTAGAGTGAATAAATTGTAAAAAGAAAATATGTTATTGGGTGTGTGAATTAATTTTGAGGGATTTTTCGGTAAAAATATGGCTTTATTGTAAAAAATCGATTACAAATTGATTATTCAAAGTATTGTCCATCGCTAGCCACTACTTTCTCCTATCTTTGTGGCACCATATTACCACGTTGAAAGAGCGACTTATCTTTTGAAACTATCCACAAATCGACCCATTGACTTGACGGGTTTTGTTTTGCTGAAAAATCACTTGGCTTGAAGCAATGAATATTCGGCTTTAGCTAGGATGTTGATGGCTCACCGGGTTTCACCCATGATTTTTTGCGCTTTGGGTTATCGTAGCGTATCCATTTTTTATCGCAAGTTACGATACGATGCAAAAAACCTTCCCGATTCTACCATTGAAGCAGTTGTTAATAGGTGAAAAATCGCCTTTCAACATCTCTAGATTTCAGTTCATACGGCACCCAATTTCTTTGCTTTTCAATCACTCATAAAGTCAAAGTCAAAAATCTCTTTATTATTATTCATTTATACAATTTGAGCTTACTTACTAGTTCTAAGTCTAACAAGTTCAATCAAATCATTCCCAATACTTGTAAGCACCTGGAAATAGTTATGCGATCAACTCCCAATGATTCTGCGAGTTTTTTCCATTTGACACGAGTCTTCATGGAGTAGTGCCTCCAGTTCTTCATCTTTAAACTTTTTCGGCTGGCCTGGACGTTCTTGGTCTTCCGTGTCGAAATCACCACTTTTAAAGCGTCGAAAGCAGTACTCACATGTTTTTATCAATGGAATATAATCACCATAGGTTTCTGGCAACAATCGATGACTTTCAGCAGCGCCTTTCTTCGAATTAAACAAGAAAAGTAACGCTTTCCGCAAATGGTATTTTGTTGGCATGTAATTCAACATATTCAATGCTGAAAAAAATATGTACTAAAAATTAAAGCCTAATGATGGTAAGGAGTTGATCGAGTGGTCCGTTACTTTGTGACAGTACATTTTAACAATAAAACTACTTAATTACTTTGTTAACTGTCACTAAATATATTTGTAAAGATTTTACAATTGCGTTATCGCGATTTCGTAGTACAACTACATTGTCAAACGCTTAACTAAGACTAAAACAGATTTTTGGTATTTTATGTTTATATGATGAACGGATGTGGGTCTATTACATGTTAAAAAGTTTGAACAAAAGAGAATTTGCTACGTCTAATTGACTATTCCGTAAATTTATATTATGGTCCTTTGAATGTCTGTAAATTTCTATAGATTCTAAGAAGTTGAGTTTTGACCCTTTAGGTGCCATATGGAGTATTTGTAAACAATCGATATTGGGAAAAGTATGGCCCGTTTCTAAGAAATGTTTAGCAAAGTGTGATTTTTCATTTTTTAGTCTATAAGAGGCATTGTGTTCTGCGAATCTTGTCTTGAAATTCCGTCCCGTTTGGCCTACGTAACAGCTATTGCACTCTTGACAATTAAGTTTATAAACTCCTGATTTATTGTATTTATTAGTTTTATCTTTGGCATTAAAAAATATATTGGATAATTTTTGAGCGGGTTTTAAAGCTATTCTTGTTTTTTCGGTAGTGAGAACTTGGGATATTTTATCCGAGATGGGGCCAAAATATGTCAGAGGTATGAATGTTTTCTTTTCTCGGTATTCTTTTACGGGGTAGATTAAGCTGAGAGTGATTTGTTTTCGTTTACGGCTTATTAAGGTATTAATTATTTTAAGTGGAAGCCGTTATTGAGTGCTATATTTTTGATTGTGTCCAGTTCTTTTTTTAAATTATTTTTACTAAGAGGGATATTGAAGGCTCTATGGATCATAGATCTATAGGCTGCCAGTTTATGGGAGTTAGGGTGTATTGAGTCAGCTGGGATGGTGACATCTGAAAAGGTTGGTTTGCGGAAGATATCGAATTCTAGTCTATTTCTGTTTTTCAAAATTGTAATATCTAAGAAATTTATTTTATTATCGGTTTCCTTTTCAAGTGTGAATTTTATGTTGGGGTGTAAATTATTTAGCTGATTTAAAGTGGAATTTAGTTCAGTATCATTTCCAAGGAAACATACTAAGATGTCGTCCACATATCTAAACCAAAAGAGAATATTTATAGACCTTACAAATAAACTTAAAAATATCTCCATCCCAAATAACGCCCTTCTAGTTTCATTCGATGTAACAAATATGTTCTCCAATATCCCAAATAAAGATTGTTTAGAAATTATAAAAACTATATTACAAAAAAACAACGTCAACATAACAATACAACAAGATATATTGAAACTGTTCGAATTTTGTATATCCGGAAATTATTTTCAGTTCAATAATCAATTTTTCAAACAAACAGATGGACTTGCCATGGGGTCTCCACTTAGTCCTTTGCTAGCCGAAATCTTTATGTCAGAATTGGAAAACAGTTTTCTAAAAACTCAACACGCGAAAAATATTCTCTTTTGGTTTAGATATGTGGACATCTTAGTATATTTCCTTGGAAATGATACTGAACTAAATTCCACTTTAAATCAGCTAAATAATTTACACCCCAACATAAAATTCACACTTGAAAAGGAAACCGATAATAAAATAAATTTCTTAGATATTACAACTTTGAAAAACAGAAATAGACTAGAATTCGATATCTTCCGCAAACCAATCTTTTCAGATGTC
Organism: Pachyrhynchus sulphureomaculatus; assembly: GCA_019049505.1. NCBI lineage: Eukaryota > Metazoa > Arthropoda > Insecta > Coleoptera > Curculionidae > Pachyrhynchus > Pachyrhynchus sulphureomaculatus. The sequence continues at coordinate 147,499,243 of CM032449.1, read as the reverse complement.
ACCATCCCAGCTGAGTCAATACACCCTAACTCCCATAAACTGGCAGCCTATAGATCTATGATCCATAGAGCCTTCAATATCCCTCTTAGTAAAAATAATTTAAAAGAAGAACTGGACACAATCAAAAATATAGCACTCAATAACGGCTTCCAACCTAAAATAATTAATATCTTAATAAGCCGTAAACGAAAACAAATCACTCTCAGCTTAATCTATCCCGTAAAAGAATACCGAGAAAAGAAAACATTCATACCTCTGACATATTTTGGCCCCATCTCGGATAAAATATCCCAAGTTCTCACTACCGAAAAAACAAGAATAGCTTTAAAACCCGCTCAAAAATTATCCAATATATTTTTTAATGCCAAAGATAAAACTAATAAATACAATAAATCAGGAGTTTATAAACTTAATTGTCAAGAGTGCAATAGCTGTTACGGGCCGGAAATTTCAAGACAAGATTCGCAGAACACAATGCCTCTTATAGGCTAAAAAATGAAAAATCACACTTTGCTAAACATTTCTTAGAAACAGGCCATACTTTTCCCAATATCGATTGTTTACAAATACTCCATATGGCACCTAAAGGGTCAAAACTCAACTTCTTAGAATCTATAGAAATTTACAGGGATTCAAAGGACCATAATATAAATTTACTGAATAGTCAATTAGACGTAGCAAATTCTCTTTTGTTCAAACTTTTTTAACATGTAATAGACCCACATCTGTTCATCATATAAACATAAAATACCAAAAATCTGTTTTAGTCTTAGTTAAGCGTTTGACAATGTAGTTGTACTACGAAATCGCGATAACGCAATTGTAAAATCTTTACAAATATATTTAGTGACAGTTAACAAAGTAATTAAGTAGTTTTATTGCTAATGATGGTGCTTCGACATGAATATAGCAACAGTATGCCCCGATGTGATATAATACAGGTTATTCCCTCTCTTAGAAATCCTTCAAAATAAATTCACACTCCTTATACAATTGAACAACACTAACACTCGTGCCTATGATCCCTTTATGCAACGGTTATTCACTTACATTTGTTAAGTGGCATGATTGTCGGTAAGCATGTTGTGTTCAAGTATCAAACAGATATCACGCGTGGTTTTTTTTTTGGTAGATATCGTAACTGATCGGTGTTTCATGTCTCAAAAGAATGCACTAGCACTCGAGAGCATTTATTGCTAGATAAATGAATTTAAACGTGGCCGTACTAGCAATGGAGATGCTAGACGTTCAGGATGCCTAATCAAGGTTTCTGGTCGATAAAATTCATGGGGTCGTGATGGAACATTGTCACATTAAGCTTCGTAAAATTGCTGAGATAGAAAGCATCTCATATGAATGGGTACATAATATCCTGCATGAAATTCTAAAAATGAAAAAGCTCAGTGAGCGATGGGTGCCGCGTTTGTAGACTCCAGACCAAAATTACACGAGGAAAAACATTTCAAAATCAAAATTGGAAGAGTTGCAGTGTAATCCGAAGGACTTCTAACGTTTGTTAGTGTAGACAAAACCTGAATGCACCATTACGCTCCGTAGACATAATGGCAGTCAAAACAGTGGGTTGGCGAAAATGAAAGTGCACCAAAAAGAAGCGAAAACAGTTTTATCGGCGGGAAAAATAATGGAAACTGTTTTTTGGAACTTACAGGATATTATCATTATTGACTATTTGGAAAAAAGTAAAAAAGTGACTGGCTCTTATTACGCAACATTACTGGACCATTTGCATAGTGAGTTGAAGCAAAAGCGACCAAGATTAGCGCCCAGAAAAAAGCTCCGTCACCAGGACAATGCGCCTACCCACACATCGGGCATAGCAATGGCAAAAGTGCACGGCTAGGCAAGAAGCAAGTAGTTCCCCACCCACCCTATTCCTCATATTTGGCCCAAACTGTGTTGCTAACGCTATTGTTTAAACTGTAGATCTACTGTTTTTTCAAATACATTCTAGTTTTTAGTCTTATCATCCAAATCTACTGTTTTCCATATTGTTATAGAAGCAAAAAATCCAATGCTACCTAATGTTTCCTCTTTTTGTTTTTACATAGGTTTACGACTATTCTGCTTGGCTACGCATTAGGTAGTTCGTCAAATAGCCGTCCGGCATTATTTAAATGGTACCTCGTTCGCTAGTTATTTTCTAAGCTACGTCACGTATTAATTAAATGAAAACGAAACTCGGAAACAAGTCTTCAACGACAACAGTAAAAGGACCTATACATACCAAATTTGAAATTGCCAGTTGAATTTAACGTCACAGAAGATCACTTGGACTGACGAATCCAAATTTGATCACGATGGTACGAGGCATGTTTTTTAAGTAAGTACCGTTTTGCGATTCCGCCGCCGCAGCGATACGGTCGGCGTTCCGCGCATGCGCGCTGGTAACCTACATCTCATGTCTACGCACTGACGCCATTACAGTCTGATTCTTCATTGTATACGTTGTTTACTGAGTGTTTAAGATGCCTCCGACAATCGTGAGTCCCGCCGATTGTGAAGTACGGGCTGTTATACGATTTCTTAGTGCTAAAGGCGTAAAACCGATCGATATTCATCGTGAGATCTGTGAAGTTTACGGACAAAACATTATGAGTGATGGAATGGTAAGGAAAATGGGTGAGAGCATTTAAAGATGGCCGCACAAATGTGCATGATGAAGAACGGAGTGGGCGTCCTTCGGTCGTTAATGAAGATTTGGTGCAGAAAGTGGACGAAAAGGTGAGAGAAAACAGACGCTTTACAATTTCATCATTGTGCGACTGCTTTCCTCAATATTCTCGTAGTGTTTTGTATCGCATTGTGACCGAGAACTTGAATTACCGGAAATTGTGTTCACGTTGGGTTCCAAAAATGTTGACGGATTTGCACAAAACCCAACGTTTAGGCAGTGCATTGACTTTCCTTGAGCGGTACCACAATGAAGGTGAACATTTTTTAGACCAAATTGTTACTGGTGACGAAACATGGGTGGCCTACGTCACACCAGAATCGAAACAACAATCCATGGAATGGCGACATTCATCATCACCCAAAAAAGTGAAGTTTAAGCAAACAATTTCTGCCCGCAAAATCATGTGCACAGTTTTTTGGGACAGAAAAGGAGTTTGCTAGTGGAGTTTCTGCCTCGTAATGAGACAATCAATGCAGCATCTTATTGTGAGACATTGAACAATCTGCGTCGTGCAATCCAGAACAAAAGACGTGGCAAGTTGAGTAAGGGTATCGTTTTGCTGTATGACAATGCCCGTCCACATGTGGCTGATCGGACCAAAGATCTCATCAAATCTTTTAAATGGGAAACTCTAGATCATCCTCCATACAGCCCTGATCTGGCGCCCAGCGACTACCATTTGTTCCTGCACTTGAAGAAGCACCTGGGTGGTCAGCGTCTTCAAGACGATAACAAAGTCAAAACATTTGTGATACAGTGGTTAACAAGTCAGGCGGCAGAATTTTATGAGGAGGGTATTCAAAAACTGGTGCCACGTTATGACAAGTGCCTCAATATTCACGGAAATTATGTAGAAAAGTAGATTAAGGTACAGGCTTTCATGTAAAAATAAAATTATAGCGATATCTTTGCACGTCTTTTTTTAATTCCAAAACGGTACTTACTTAAAAAACATGCCTCGTATTACGAATTACCACAATGCCCATTTCTGAGCCCCTAGGAATGAAAACCCAACAAAATCAAACGAAACGGCTCACCAGCGAAATTTCCCCCTTAATATGTGGATGGAAATCATCCACAATCATTTGATCGGACCATTCTTTTTACCTCAAGGCCTAAACGGGATCACCTACGACAACTTTTTAAGTGTAGAATTGTCGACGCTGCTGGAGGATGTGCCGCTGCCACAAGAGGAGATATGATTTACCAACATGATGGCTGCCCAGCCGGGACGTGCAACAGTAGCTGGACGACAATTATCCAATGCGATGGATTGGTCGAGGAAGCCCGAAACCCTGGCCGGCGAGGAGTCCGAATTTGACACCATGGGACTTCTACATTTAGGGTCACATGAAGGATTTAGTGTACCGTACGTCAGTCGAATCCGAAGATGAGTTGAGAGAGAGGATTTTGGCAGCCGCCCAATACATTAAAGAAACAATTTCAACGCTAGTGACTTACATACGTAACCGAGGGAGACAATTTGAACATAATTTGTAATTTTTTGTTACGATTATTGAAGAATAATAATCGTAATTAAAAAGAATTATTTTCTCTTTTTTTTAAATTATTTCTAAAAATCAACAAAATTTAATTCTATTTACATGGAGACCTACACCTCTGCGCATTTTATTAAGAGGTTATAAGAATTTTGGCCATGATTTTTTTTAAAAGTGATCACTCTTTCGTCAGCTATTAGAAAAGTGTCGATTCAGTGACCAGAGTGGAGTAGTTTTTGCACAATTGGCAGTTTAGGATCAAAACTCGGAAAATTCTTAAAAAATCTAAAAACTGCAATAACTCAAAACCACTGGTTTTAGACCCCTGGTTCATAGAAACAAATTTACAAATTAGCTTTAGTATAACACCTTTCAAGGAATAGGTTGAATTGTCAGTCAATCTGTATACATATATATATATATATATATATATATATATATATATATATATATATATATATATATATATATATATATATATACTAGCCGTGCCCGCGGCTCCGCTCGCGTGGACATGATTTACCTTTATCGTCACTACTTATTCGTTATGTTTATATTATTATATAGCTCGAGAGGCCTTAGAGGCTCATGGCTTGGTTGCATACTCGTCTCCACTTCTTTTTGTCTCCTGTTAGCTTTTCCCAGTGCGGGATTCCCATCAACTCCAGATCTTGCTTTACTACCTGAATCCATGTAGATAGAGGTCTACCCTTGCCTCTTCTTCCAACCACTCCTCTTATTAGGGCTTGCTTTGCCTGTCTTTCTTCCTTCATCCTTGCCACGTGTCCCAACCATCTTAATCGCTAACTTCTTATGATTTGGCTTATAAGGGGTAACGCGTATAACGGTAACGGTAAGGGGCATTTTAATTCGTAGTTTGTTCTTTTTCTCCACAGTCCCCCTTCTTTCCTTCCTTCATAGATTCTTCTCAAAGCTTTCCTTTCCCACATCTCCAACGTCTCCTTTTCTCTTCCATTCAGTTTTCACGTTTCGCATCCATATGTTACCGTGGGTCTGACAACTGTCGCATATATGTTTTCTTTTGCTTTTCTTGATACATTCTTTGATTTCAATATTGGATTCATTGCCCCCAAATATATCTGTCCTTTTGCTATTCTTTCTTGTATCTCCGTCCTTTCTTGTCCACTCTCTGTTAGTGTTACTCCCAGATAATTAAATTTGTCTATTTTTTCAAACATATATCTTTTCCGTAAGTTGCTTATTATATCTAAACTTTTGTTGTTTTTATTATCCTTCTTCTTTGCAATTTCCATGTATTTTGTTTTTTCCTCATTTATCTTTAGTCCTCTCATCCTTCCCCTTTCTTCTATCCTACTTATGGCTTTTTTAAGGTTCTCTTTTGCTCTTGCAATCACTGCTACATCATCCGCATAAGCCAAGCATTGGCAGGTTTTTTGGTATATCGTTCCATTTGTTTTTATTTCTGACTCCCGGATAATCTTCTCTAGTACCAAATTAAATAGACATGTCGACACGGGATCACCCTGTCTTAATCCTCTCTTCACCTTAAACTTGTCTGATACTTTGCCCTAAACCAACACTCTATTTTCTGTGTCATTTAGGGTCATTCTCATCATGCGAATCAATTTACTTGGAATCTTTAGTTCTTCTATTATCTTGTAGAGTCTTTCTCTATTTACAGAGTCATGTGCTTCTCTGAAATCCACAAAGACCAAGTGTAGTACCAAATTTTGTTCTAAGGTATTACCTTGGTTTTGCTTAATCGAAAATATCTGGTCTGTAACCGAACTATTTTTCCTCAATCCACACTGGTACTCTGCCAGAATAGACTCGGCTTTCTCTTCTAGTCTGTTTTTGATAGTCTCCACTACTATCTTGTACACGACATCCAGTAAGGCTATTGGTATATAATTAGCACATATAGTTTTTCTCCTTTTTTGTATATTGGACAAATGAGCGACTCTCTCCAGCTCACTGCCATCTTTTCTGTTTCCCATATTTCTTGCACCAACCAGCAAATTTCATTTTCCAGATCTACTCCTCCAGCTTCTGTCATTTCTACTGTTATACAATTTCCACCCGGGGCCTTATTTTTTTTTTGGGTTCTGAGTATTTCTCTTATTTTTTCCCTCCTGCGCTTCAGTTAATTTTGCTTCCTATTTTTCATTCAACTCCTCATTTTTATCTCCATTTAATGTTTCTTTAAAGTATTCCGCCCATCTATTCAGCCTTTTTGCTAAATTTCCATCTTTTTTCCTACATATTAGCATTTTGTCTCTGTTTATTATTTATTATATATTTACTTATAAAAAAAAAAACATGTAAATCGGATAAATAGTTCTTATGTGCTAAGCGCACTAATGGCCAGACAGAGAGACGTTACGTTTTATATATAATATAGATTTTTTTGATATATATTAAATTAAGAATTAAAAAAAAAAACACACGTAAATCGGATGAGTGGTTCTCGAATGATAAGCACACTAATGGATAGACAGACAGACAGACAGACAGAGAGACGTTGCGTTTTATATATATTATATAGATCATTATTATTATTATATAACCTGGCCAGAGAACATATGTATGAATTTAAAAAAAACACGTAAATCGGATAAGTGGTTCTCGAGTGATAAGCGCACTAACGGACAGACAGACAGACAAATGGACAGAGATACAATGCATTTTATATATTATAGATGCAATAAAATATATATCTATAACCTGGTCAGAGACCATAAGTATGAATTTAAAAAATCACGCAAATCGGATAAGTGGTTCTCGAGGAATAAGCGCACTAACGGACAGACAGACAGAGAGAAGTTATTATTATTATATAACCTGGCCAAAGAATATATGTATGAATTTAAAAAATCACGTAAATCGGATAAGTGGTTCTCGCATGATAAACGCACTAATGGACAGGCAGACAGACAGAGAGACATTGTATTTTATATATATTATAGATTATAGATATTCTCTGCTACATAATATTGTTCCATATTTAATGGTTTAGGCTGTGCATTGCAAGGGAACGCGCTAGCGGCAAACTTTTTTCCGACTTCACTCACTATTATCGTCACTGCTCATTCCTTTTGTTACCTATCGTAATAAAATATGGCCTATAACCTGGCCAGAGAACATATGTAATTTTTAAAAAAAAGTACATAAATCGGATAAGTGGTTTTCCAGTGATAAGCGCACTAACGGACAGACAGACAGACAGAGAGACGTTGTATTTTATATATATTATATATATATATATATATATATATATATATATATATATATATATATATATATATATATATATATATATATATATACAGAGAGAGAGAGATGGATATCCGAAAAACCAATATATTCCTTTCGAAGACTAATAGACTAGTTCATAATTCACCAGAACATATAAATATCACCTTAGTGAAAAATCGTTAAATTTCGAGATATCGACACTTTTATGAATTTTGTGAAAATCTCTACCTTAAATCAGTTTATCGAGTGCCACAACTACAAATTTCCATTTTCTAAAATTCTAATTATTGTTACATAATCCTGAATAACCCTGCTGTTGACCACAGTTCAATGTAAAACTAAGTGTGCTAGCACGTGGGAAAAAAATTGCAAGTATCATAAGCAAAAACATTTTAATTAACTAACTTTGACTCTTCACACTCTAAAAAAAAAAAACAAGCAAACCATGCCAATTATGGTATTTAAAAAATTGCTAATTTACCGTAGTTTCTAAAATGGTATTACATTTACTATGTTTTACTTTAGAAAAAAAGTAATTGCTATTTAAGTGCAAAAGTTCATTGTGAAATTATTCAGTTTAGTAAGATTTCGGATATTTTAAATTATTAATGTGACAGGTATTTATTTATTTACTAAGATAGAAGGTGACACCATTCGACGTGAGTTAGAAAGACAGTCTTTCGATACAAGTTAGAGTGCGATAGATTGTAGCGCCATTTAATATGAGTTAGAATGACATAGATACTGACGCCATTTGATATAAGTTAGAATGAGATAGATAGTGACGCCGTTTAACATGAGCTGCATAGCTGTCGGTTTTTGTGTTTGTTATCACATAACACCCAAAATATAAAGGAAAGTTAGATGACGCCCTTGAAAATATTTAATGATAATGATAAAATGTTCTATTTGATTACATGTCCATGTAGAATAGGTATTGATTTTTTTTGTATCATCATCTTTGAAACCTATTATTTTCAAAAATATGTTTAATTTACGATGCTTTGCCTGGCTTCTATGTTGAGAATAGAATATGGATATGTAGATATTTTAATTCTTATGGCTTTAAATATGTTACGTTTTTTGTTCGTTTCATCTATAATATATATAAAATGCAACGTCTCTCTGTCTGTCTGTCTGTCCGTTAGTGCGCTTATCACTGGAGAACCACTTATCCGATACATATATTCTCTGGCCAGGTTATAGGCTATATTTTATTAGGTTAGATAACATAAGGAATAAGCAGTGACGATAATAGTGTCGGAAAAAGTTTGCCGTTAGCTCATTCTCTTGCAATACACTGCCTAAACCATTAAATATGGAACAATATCATGTAGCAAAGAATATCTGTAATATATATATATATATATATATATATATATATATATATATATATATATATATATATATATATATAATGTAACGTCTCTCTGTATGTCTGTCCGTTAGCGCGCTTATTTTTCGAGAAGCACTTCTCCGATTTACGTGTTTTTTTTTAAATTCATACATTTGTTCTCTGGCCAGGTTATCTAAAATCTTCTATAATATATATAAAATGCAACGTCTCTCTGTCTGTCTGTTTATCTGTCTGTCTGTTTATCTGTCTGTCCGTTAGTGCGCGCTTATCACTGAAGAATCACTTATCTGATTTACGTGCTTTTTTTTAAAAACATACATATGTTCACTGGCCAGGTTATAGGCTATATTTTTAATTAAGTTATATAACATAAGGAATAAGCAGTGACGATAATAGTGAATCAAGTCCGAAAAAAAGTTTGCCGCTAGCGCGTTCTCTTGCAATACACTGCCTAAACCATTAAATATGAAACAATATCATGTAGCAAAGAATATCAGTAATATATATAAAATGCAACGTCTTCCTGCCTGTCTGTCCGTTAGCGCGCTTATCTCTCGAGAACCACTTATCCGATTTACGGTTTTTTTTTTCTTTAATTCATACATTTGTTCTCTGGCCAGGTAATATAATAATAATAATAATAATCTATGGTAATATGTATAAAACGTAACGTCTCTCTGTCTGTCTGTCCATTAGTGCGCTTAGCACTCAAGAACCACTTATCCGATTTACGTGTTTTTTTTTAATAAACAGAGACAAAATGCTAATATGTAGGAAAAAAGATGGAAGTTTAGCAGTAAGCTTGGCAGAAAGACTGAATAGATGGGCGGAAGACTTTAAAGAAACATTAAATGGAGATGAAAATGAGGAGTTGAATGAGAAATAGGAAGTACAGTGTGGATTCAGGAAAAATAGATCGGTTACAGACCAGATATTTTCGATTAAGCAAATTCAAGATAATAGCTTAGAACAAAATTTGGCACTACACTTGGTCTTTGTGGATTTCAGAGAAGCATATGACTCTGTGAATAGAGAAGGACTCTACAAGATAATTGAAGAACTAAAAATTCCAAGTAAATTGATTCGCATGGTCAGAATGACAGGAAGGAAAGAAGAGGGACTGTGGAAAAGAAGAACAAACTACGAATTAAAATGCCTATATACGTTACCCCTTATAAGCCAAATCATAAGAAGCTAGCGATTAAGATGGTTGGGACACGTGGCAAGGATGAAGGAAGAAAGACAGGCAAGGGAAGCCCTAATAAGAAGAGTGGTTGGAAGAAGGGTAGACCTCGATCTACATGGATTGAGGCAGTAAAGGAAGATCCAGAGTTAATGAAAAATCCGCACTAGGAAAAGCTAACAGGAGACAAAAAGAAGTGGAGACAAGTATGCAACCAAGACATGGGCCTCTAAGGCCCCTCGAGCTATATAATAATATAAACATAACGAATAAGCAGTGACGATAAAGGTGAATCAAGTCCACGCGAGCGGTGCCGCGGGCACGGCAAGAGATAAAATGTGATCCGACTACTTCGATGCGAGCAATCGAACGAGGTACTGGGATACCGAAATCCATTACAAATAGACAATATGGTTATCATCTATATCATGTGCGACGCGTGCAAATGTTGCTTCCACGTAACTATGCGAAACTTCAGAAGCATAGTGAAGATCTAGAATTTCTTGATGAAATTTCATGGTCAAATAAATGCAAAAAGATGGCTTAAACTTAACACTTAAAACTCCACATTTGTTCCGAAAAGAAAGGTGACAGTATAGCTTTAAAGTAAATCTTGAACGGCATCTTGAACGGCCAAATAATAGGCCCCGTTAAATTATCTGAAAATGTAAATGAGGATATTTACCTCAACTTTTTAGAAAATGAACTGCCAAATCTTTTGGAAGATATACATTTGACCCCACACAGGAGAATGTGGGTTCAAAATGATGGCAGTCCAGGTCATTGCTCATGAACTGTGCAAAATTATTTGGAGCATGCTTATCCACAGAGATGGATCGATCGTCTTGGTCACATTTTGTGGTCTCCCCGGTCACCGGATTTAAATCCATTAGATTTTTTCTACTGTGGTTGCATAACAGAGAACGTCTATGCAAAACCAAACCAGTAGAGTCAAAGATAGCTAATTAAAATCTTTTTACTCATGCTACTTGCAAAAATGTCCCCCCCCCCCCCCAGGCTAAGCACAATCAGTTTTATTTAAATCGACAGCAGGGTTATTCAGGATTACGTAACAATAATTAGAATCTTAAAATACGGAAATATACAGTTGTGGCACTCGATAAACTGATCTAAGATGTAGATTTTCACGAAATTCCTAAAAGTGTCAATATCTCGAAATTTAACGATTTTTTACCAAGTCATATTTACATATTCTGGTGAGTTATGCGCTATCCTATCAGCCTTCGAAGAGAATATGTTAGTTTTTGGAACACCTTATATATATATATATATATATATATATATATATATATATATATATATATATATATATATATATATATATATATATATATATAGCTAAGCTTTGGAAAATTATCCCCCAATCTCGCAATTATCTCAAAATATATGTTATTTATTAAAACACTAACAAATTAGACGATTACCAACCGATCGAACAAGCTACTTTTCGTAAAAACTCCAGTACGTGCGACCATTTGTTGACCATGAAAGAAGAATACAAGCTGAATGTCTGTCTTACATTGGTCGACTTCCAAAAAGCCTTCGACTTCGTAGAGGATTAGCGAATACAAGGGTCGACTGTAAATATACACGTCGTAACAAACATCTATAAAACTGCAACATCAACCATTAGAATGCATAACAGTACACATCGGATACCCATGAACCGAGGTATAAGACAGGGAGACACGTCCCTTAAATTATTCAATCTGGTTTTAAAAGATGCCTTCAAACAACTCAGCTGGCCTAACAAAGGAATCTTGATAAACGGCCGAAGGCTCGACTATCTATGATACGCATACGATACTGCAATAATAGCAGAATATGGAAACGAGCTTAAAGAGTGCTGGAAAACCTCGAAAGATAATCGGCCAAAGTCGGATTAAAAAATGAATCTTCAGAAAACAAAAGTTGTAACGTGTGAGAAAATGTTGCCCCAAGCTTGGGCGTAATTTTGTACCGTTTGAAAAAGTGTCCTCAGTTTGAGGCATCTTTTTTTGTACCCTGTGAGAAGTTGTTTGTCCCACGCTTGAGCGCAATTTTGTTGCCTATGAAAAAGTGTTTAATTGCGCCCCACGTACATTGCGTCACTTTGTAACATTGGAACTTACCCGCTTTAATTTCTGATACTGAATTGAGTGAACCCCGATTTTAAAAGAACTAAAGAAATTAAACACACCCTAGCTCAGTTTTCCTTGGTAGAGAGATATGGGTAAGAGATAATTTTCTTACGTCTTTTTGGAATTAATTTCTATTTTTTTTTAAAAGGCTTTAGCTGTACCAAATTTTTGGGCACCATCCATTTTAAAATAGAAAGGATCTAACTTCAGCTAAAAAAATGGAAAAATGCTGAAGGAAAGTATTGTTGGTATACAAAAAAAATCAGTTTGGTACAGCCGTTCTTGCCCTGAAAAGTAGGATAGGTATTCAGTGAGAAACTAGCTTTAATCAACCAAAAAAAAGAGAATTTATTCATGTATTTTTTTTAAATTAAAAAGTTCTAACGTTTGCAGTTTTACCAAAAAAATTCTAGCCTAACTAGTTGTTGTTACATTTAAAATTTTAAACTATTATAACCCCCGAAGACGAAAAGTCGTGCTTTACACTTCACTTATTAGTCTGTTTTAAATTGTAGTTAAAGTACTACTCCGGGATAAGTCTATTGAAGGAAGTTTTGTTGACTTACTGTTCTTATTCCTGTTTTGATGGACTACGCCCGATTTCACACTTTCTCTTAGCAAACACTTACGGCTTTTATTTAAGAAACTGGTACTTAGCTCACATGATGGTTGTTCTGAGCTTTGATTTTCTTTAGCTCAGTCGAAGGAAGCCTACTTGGCGACTCTCATGAAAATTTAGCCTGTCGGCTAGATGGTAAATAGCCTGGCTGCGGCTAGATGGAAAACAACCTGGCTGCGGCTCGATGGAAAACAGCCTCGATTCAAGCTCTGCGGAGCCTTAAATAATCGTGCGACTTTTGCCTGTAATATCACGACGCTCCAATCAAAACTGCGGATCAAACATTTCACCAATCGCGGCGTAGCGAGAGGTTCGGTCAGGAAACTCGCACAACACCGTTTATACCGAACGTCTTGGAACTTCTGTTTAATATACCGTTCGATACAAAAATGAAAATAAGTACAATTTGAAATGGAAAAATCAGTAACATTACATGGTCTTAAAATCTAGGAAAAAATGAATGTTACATTTACCCCCTTCCAAAAAGAAATAGACTATACTAGTCTATTAAACTTAGGCTACTTATGAAAAGGTACAAAGTGGTACACTATCACTTAATACTAAGGTCAGAACTTAAAACAAAAGTACAAACTCGGACCTTACTACCAGACTTAATTCAATTAAGCACTAATATTAAATACAATGAAAACCAAATGAAAATCTTTGCATGATCACAAGAATCTTATAACTAGACTTAACTTAATTAAACACTAAGGTTGAGTACATCAAAAAGTAAATAAAAATCCTTGCATGAACATAGGAAATACCTTTCCGAAATAACAATCGCGGTCTTCTTATATAAAAGAATCAGCTCTGTTATTGTTACCAAAACAAAAAATATAACTTTGTCTAGACTCTTGTCTAAATCAAAAAAAGTGAACTGAAATAAAATATGAACACCCCCCCTTAAAATCTTTTAAGGATTGTCTGAAAATTTTCTATTTCAGCAAAAGAAATTTATAAAAATTCTTAAATAGAGAAAAAAATAAAAAAATGATTCTAGTGCAAACACTTACACTAAAAAGGAAAAGTCTTGTCGGACCATTTAGCACAAGGCCAAAAAAAAAATTATCTGGATAAATATCCAGACAAACGCTCGGGAAAAATCGCCATCAATGCTCTAGCTCATCGCTAAGAGAACATTCCAAATCTAGTATCACTACTAGTCGCACTCAGAAAATAATCGCACTCTATGTCGCAATGTCGACGTCCTAAGACATCTAGACATGCTAAAATCGCTAGGGAAAACGCTCTGGTTGATCGCCAGATAATTGCACTCTAAAACGCAATGTCGACGTCCTAAGACATCCAGACATGCTAAAGTCGCCAGGGAAAACGCTCTGGTTGATCGCCAGAAAACACGTCAGCTCATCGCCAACAAAACACTCTGGTATATCGCCAGAAAAAAACCTCGGCTCCTCGCCAAGAAAACACTCTGTAAATAGTCCTCGACTACACAAAGCCTGCGTTCTAAAAGAACAATCTCGCCATTAACATAGTGAGCAGCTATAAAAGCTAACAATATCTCTATAGGCACAGTGAATAGCTATAAAAGCTAAAATTCACTCTAAATACAGTGAATAGCTATAAAAGCTAAAATTCACCAAAATGAATGATCCTGCTTCAAAAAGCAATGTTCACAAAGAACAGAATGATTAGTCTGCGCACAACTAACATTCAAGGAAACATTCCCAACATAACTATATGAGACAGCAAGTCTCGAAATAGGACCTCCCTAAAGTCATAATCCTATATATGGGAGTCCATAAACAAAACGACTCAAAATCACACATTTTGAGCACATGCCCTCAGGCAACCAACATACACCGAAATATATACAGAAATATGTACAGAAATATATACAGAAATACATACAGGAGTTCAAATCCCAAACTCTTGGTTATGATAACTCCATACTGAGCTTGGTGAAAGCTCTTAGCAAAAGCTAATCAAATCTTCAGCACATCACACCAAAGTGACAAATCTGCCTAGAAACATGAGCCAGAACAAACGCCCTCCGTCATTCTTCAGGGTGGCTATACAGAGATATAAAACTTAACCAGCATTGCGCCTCTTCAAGTTGCATGAAGAACCCTCGTGTACTGGTCTCGCCCTAGAACAACAACGAAGAACATTCAATCCATCCCACATAACAGGAGACAAACACCTCACCACGATATACTGAAAGGTGGAGGCAATAAAATACGGAAATGGTGACCCTGGTGTCCACCAACAAAAGGGAGTAGATTATAGCATCCACTAAACTGAAACGGTGTCTACCACACCACCATAAGTCAAAAAAATTTAATCAATAGGGTGTTCCGAAATACACTACTGCCAACAGCCTGTCACCACTAATAGGCTAATTGGAGCTGAGGTCGACTACAGTAGCTAGGCTCTCCTTTGGTTCAAATAGAAATAACCATTGGGTAACAAAACCCCTAAAAGTCCCAAAGGTCAAACGTTCACCCCCCATAGACTACCCTTCCAATCAGTCTGTTCCTCAGGAAGACTAACTCCCTGCCAAACGTCGTAACGGCATCTGTTAGCACCCGGTGCATCACAGCCTGTAAAAACAGATAACTCATGGGATACAACCTAAAAGGTTTACAAGGTTGACTTAACCAAGCTTCTAACGAAATTTTTAAAAAACGAAAATGAGCTTAAAAAGCTACATGAAGCAAAAATTTCTCAAATTTTTGGTGGCAACGCAACAAAACTTTTGAAGACGACAAGAGCTTTTCCAGCTTAATCAGAAACAAGAAGAAAACATCGTTGACAGCTTAAATATTCGATCATGGTGTTAATCGTCTCCCTAGAAATAATAGCCTCTAGAAGAAACTGCTACAGGTATCAGGCATAACCGTTTTCTGTCAGCCCAAACTTCTAGATTACCTCTTGGAAATCTAAAAATTCGGTTAGGAATCTTCCTTCACTGCGCTTAGCCTCTCTTGACAAGGTTCTCATCTCGGTATCAGATTTTGATCATTTCTTTGTGAAACGACTGTCTTACTCTGCTCTCATCTCCTGTAAATGATCAGCCTTTAGTTCTCCTGCAGAACTTCAATTCTCTATCAATCTGATAGTAAACCGAAAAAAACTCAACATACGCCTATGAGTCCATGCAAAAAAATTTAAAAAAATTAGTGACTCAAAGGTAACGTTTAAACGGCTCTGAAAAAAAATAGAAAATACCCTCAGTTTGTCAATTCAGAAGAAGATCTAAATCAAAATAATCCAAGTCTTAGACTTACTGGATAAACCAAAATCAATTTACTCTTAATTGCACCCAACCTATACCATTAAGGTAATAAAAATACACCCACTCGGGTAACAAACTTTGAAATTGCTCATAATAAAAATTTTGACTCAACATCATACTACACGAGCTACATCTTGCGCTTGTCCTAACTCAAGATCACCTTGGATTGCCTCTAATCAAAATTTCGCTTCCAAGTGTCAAGAACTGGATATTATTTGGGGTCATAAGCAAATCAAATCCCGCGACCACCGACATACCAGTCTTATGATATATCCTGAGTGTGACTCTTTCGCAAGCTCGCAAAAGCTGAGTCGATGCTAAACATCAACTACAATCAACCTAAGTTTGGATATGATCAGTACCCAAAACCTTAGCACTAAACAATAAAAGTAAGCTATTCTCTGCTCAACTTTTATAACAGTCAAAAAAACGAGGTCGTCACCTCTACAGAGCAACATCAAAAAAAATTTAAGCAATTAAGATAATGTAAATATAAATTATTCTTCTTCTGACAAACTTTCACTAGGGTTAGGTTCATTGAATGGTTTTAAGTCTTTAATATGCCATCGTCCTATTTTAGTCCCATCTAAATTAGCTAAACCATAAACTAAATCTGAAATCTTTTCTCTTATCACGCAATGCACATACTTAGGTTCCAACTTAGATGTGAATTTATCTGCTGCACTGGAAAGAATTTTATTTTTCTCGCCAAACGTGATCACCTATCTTAAAGGAAAAATCCCTTTTTCTAAGGTTGTAAGACTTACTGTTCCGTTCATAAGCCTTATGTATCTTACTACGCACGTCGGTGAAAATATCTTTTAAACCCTTTAAATTTTCGGCGTACGTACCCCTGTTACCCGGAATTATTTCGCTGTCAACATTGACATCCAAATCTAAGTTTTTATAATATGATCCAGATAGAGGTATATGTCTGCCGTAAACTAAGAAAGACGGTGTAAACCCGGTTACTTCGTGTTTGAATCTTTGAAATTCCTTTATCCCGAATTATCACGTGAATCAACGAGTATTATTTTGAACGAAATTATATTGTAGAGGGCACACGGGATTGAAACGTATGTTAAAACTATATGTCTCACTTAAGCTCTTAAGACACTCAGAAGTAAACTGAGTACCGTTATCGCATATCGAAAGCGATGAAAACTCCGTGGATTAGAAAAATATCGTTTTCTAAAATTCTCTCTATATATCCAGCTTTAGAGCTTTTCAAAGGAAATAGCATGGTATACTTTGTAAACCAGCAAGAAACCACGAGAAGCCATTTATTTCCCTTTTTCGAACGTGGGAATGGGCCTACTAGATCAGCTGCTATGACTTGAAAAGGGTAATTAACCGTTTTCTCTTTTCCCATCAGTCCCATAGGTAGTGCATTTGGAGATTTCTGCGCTCCACATACTTCACAAGTCCTCACAAACTTTACGATGTAAAACGCATTTTTGGCCAATAATACTGTTCCTGAACCCTGTGAAGAGTTTTATAAAAGCCAAAATGACCAGAAGTAGGAGGAGTGTGACACATGTCTATAACTTCCTCTCTCTGTGGTTTAGGAACTAGTATTTTCCACTCGGGTACATTAACTTTTAAAGGCAACCGGTTTGGGATAAATTTGTACACGAAATCATTTTCCACCTTCCACTGCGGAAAATTTTGAGGAAATTCTTTAATTTGCTGCCGTAAATTGTCGTACCATGGATCAATGCGATCTACATCAACTGTATCAATTCTTACGCCAAACCGTGCATTAAGACTGTTTTCGTCCGCTGTATGATCTGGGATTCTTGACAAAGCGTCAGGAATAACATTGTGGACTCCTTTTCTATGTATTAAATTAAATGTATGTTGTCTCAGCCTAATCGCCCAACGCGCTAGTTTGCCACTAGGGTTTTTAATAGAATTAAGCCACAATAAACTATAATGATCTGTTATGACCGTGAAAGGAACACCTTCGATGTAAGGTCGAAACTTTTCGATGTTAAAGAGTACGGCTAAACATTCTTTTTCAACAACCGAATAGTTACGTTCAGCCTTTGACAAAGTTCTACTGGCATACGCTATCACTCTTTCCTCACCATTGATTTTCTGTGTTAGGACGCCCCCTAAACCGGTATTAGAAGCATCACTAGAAATATAAAACTGTTGGGAAAAATCTGGTTGGGATAAAATTGGAGCTGAAACCAATAGCTCTTTAATCTTTATAAAAGATTCTTCGGCTGCCTTTGTCCAATCTATCGATTGTCCTTTTTTTCGTCCTTTCAAAAGATCATTAATAGGCGACAACAAGGTAGAAAAATTCTCGATAAAACGTCTGTACCATGAACACATTCCTACGAAGCGCTTAACTTCCGTAGTATTAGTAGGTCTCGCATAGTTAACCATGCTTGCTACTTTATCCGGATCGGTACGCAAGGAATTTGAGCCTACAATATAGCCTAAAAACTTTAGAGAAGTTTTAAAAAAATCACATTTGCTCAAATTTATCGTCAGTCCGGCCTCTTTCAATTTATCTTTTACTTCTTTAAGTAAGCGAATATGCGATTCGAAGTCTTCCGATGTTACTAAAATATCATCGAGATAGGTAAAAATATGTGGCTCATATTTCGGACCGAATATAGCGTCTACTAACCGTTGCTGAGTTTGAGCAGCGTTCTTTAGACCAAACGGCATAGTGACGAACTGAAATAGACCTCGGCCTACTACTGCAAAAGCGGTCTTTTCCTTAGAGGATTTGTCTAAAGGAATTTGCCAGAAAGCCTTTCTAAGATCTATCGAAGATACATACTTAGCATTCCTGAGTGATGTCAAAATTCTGTCGATGTTCGGTAATGGGTAGTTATCAAATTTGCTGACCTCGTTGAGCTTTCTTCCGTCAAAGCACAGACGATACTGTCCATCGGCCTTTTTCACCAATAAGATTGGAGAACACCAGGGACTGTTTGATTCTTCAATCACTCCGAGTTTCAACATTTCGTCTAACTCTTTATTTAATACTTTTGACATATAAGGAGACATGGCGAAGGGCCTTGTCTTTACAGGACTGGCATCAGCCGTATCTATAGACATGGTGATTTTATTCGTTCGGCCTAACCTATCCTTACTACTTATTTCTTTGAAAGAGCTTATTACTTTTTCTGCTTTTAAGCGTTCCGTCCGCGAGAGATCATCTAGGGTACATAGACGCGAGAAAAGGTTTTCTAAAGAATTTTCTGAATAACAATCTTTAAAACTTGTTTGAGAGTTGACTTCTAGGGACTGTGGATACCACGAATTATTTTTAAAATTTACTAGAATTCCGAATTTTTGTGCGAAATCACATCCTAAAACCAAAGTATGTGATAGAGAAGGTACTACTAGAGGAGAGATTACTAAACAATGACCATTGCAGACTAGCGGCAACTCAACCGTACCTAAAACTTTTAGACGGCTGCCATCTGCATTGGTAACACTTCTATTTTTGACATGGCATATTTTTATACTTAAACGACTTAAAATTTTTATACCATTCTGACCTAAAACGGAGGCATTTGCACCAGAGTCTAATAAAGCCGAGAAATGGGCACCTAATAGATTTATCTTGATATGCGGTCTGTTATCTGAATATTTATGCACGAATAAAGGAGACATGTGACCATTTGGAGAAGCAGGAGTTTTAACTTGAGAAGGAGAATTTTTATTAGACTAAAAAAACCAGAAACTTTTTGTAAACTATTTAGTCCAATCTGATCTATTGGGATAATTCTTTACTTAAGATCCTCGTTAGAATCTTTCTTTTATCCGCGACCGGTCGTTCTGAGAAAGTACGACGGATTTTCAGTTCATAGTCTAATTCATTTTCCAGTAGGTGATGGACTTTAAAATTTAAGGCTTCCATGATAAATGTATTTAGATTATAAAATTTAAAAGAATTGTTTTAAAAAGTCGTAAAAATATTTCTCCTGTGCTCCCAATAGTCTAAATAAAAAATATGTAAAGGCACTTAAAATATGTAAACTTCTTTACTATACATTTAAAAAATCTTCGACAATTTCAAAAAAAATTTCTAAGTATCGCCTTGTATTAAAATTCTTTTACCAAATATGTTAAGAATTTCCAACAAAAAAATCTCCAAATATCGTTTCGTATCAGCTAAGTATTTTTAATATTCATGCAAAATATAGGTGAGAAAAAACGCACCGTTTTTTGTACTCGGTTCACCGCAAAATAAATTTAACACTGTAAAAATTAAAGTAAACCAGCACATCTGCTAAATCTGAACTATAAAGGTAGCTTTTAAGAAAAAAGTAGGAATCTCTTATCTTAGAGTCAACAACTAAATTCAAATATCTATATCAGATAAATTGAAATAAAAAAATTCTACAAATTTCCTGCTTTTGTCTTACTGCTATAGTGTAGTTTCGTTTAATAAGTATTATGAAATAAAAATATCTGAAAAGTTAGAGCTTTTACTTTGTTCGAAAGCTAGTACACTGAACCCTTTAAAAAATAAAATTCCAAAAGCCCCACGTTGGGCGCCATTTTGTAACGTGTGAAAAAATGTTGCCCCAAGCTTGGGCGTAATTTTGTACCGTTTGAAAAAGTGTCCTCAGTTTGAGGCATCTTTTTTTGTACCCTGTGAGAAGTTGTTTGTCCCACGCTTGAGCGCAATTTTGTTGCCTATGAAAAAGTGTTTAATTGCGCCCCACGTACATTGCGTCACTTTGTAACATTGGAACTTACCCGCTTTAATTTCTGATACTGAATTGAGTGAACCCCGATTTTAAAAGAACTAAAGAAATTAAACACACCCTAGCTCAGTTTTCCTTGGTAGAGAGATATGGGTAAGAGATAATTTTCTTACGTCTTTTTGGAATTAATTTCTATTTTTTTTTAAAAGGCTTTAGCTGTACCAAATTTTTGGGCACCATCCATTTTAAAATAGAAAGGATCTAACTTCAGCTAAAAAAATGGAAAAATGCTGAAGGAAAGTATTGTTGGTAAACAAAAAAAAATCAGTTTGGTACAGCCGTTCTTGCCCTGAAAAGTAGGATAGGTATTCAGTGAGACACTAGCTTTAATCAACCAAAAAAAGAGAATTTATTCATGTATTTTTTTTAAATTAAAAAGTTCTAACGTTTGCAGTTTTACCAAAAAAATTCTAGCCTAACTAGTTGTTGTTACATTTAAAATTTTAAACTATTATAACCCCCGAAGATGAAAAGTCGTGCTTTACACTTCACTTATTAGTCTGTTTTAAATTGTAGTTAAAGTACTACTCCGGGATAAGTCTATTGAAGGAAGTTTTGTTGACTTACTGTTCTTATTCCTGTTTTGATGGACTATGCCCGATTTCACACTTTCTCTTAGCAAACACTTACGGCTTTTATTTAAGAAACTGGTACTTAGCTCACATGATGGTTGTTCTGAGCTTTGATTTTCTTTAGCTCAGTCGAAGGAAGCCTACTTGGCGACTCTCATGAAAATTTAGCCTGTCGGCTAGATGGTAAATAGCCTGGCTGCGGCTAGATGGAAAACAACCTGGCTGCGGCTCGATGGAAAACAGCCTCGATTCAAGCTCTGCGGAGCCTTAAATAATCGTGCGACTTTTGCCTGTAATATCACGACGCTCCAATCAAAACTGCGGATCAAACATTTCACCAATCGCGGCGTAGCGAGAGGTTCGGTCAGGAACCCGCACAACACCGTTTATACCGAACGTCTTGGAACTTCTGTTTAATATACCGTTCGATACAAAAATGAAAATAAGTACAATTTGAAATGGAAAAATCAGTAACATTACATGGTCTTAAAATCTAGGAAAAAATGAATGTTACAAAGTAATGTGTAACACCAACCCACCAATAAAAATCTCCAATCAAGATATCGAGAATGTCAAAAGTTATGTATATCTGGGCCGTAAAATTAAGAAGAAACCCAGAGTACCGAAATATTAAGAAGGCTAGGCTGGGCCGTGTTCAGGAAGATATCCCCATTAGACTTAGATCCCGTGTTTAACCAACGTGTGTTGCTGTTGCTCACATATGGACACTTCCAAGGCTTAACATCAAAAAATTTCATATTACCCAGAGAGCAATGAAACGACAGATACTCAACATATCTTTCAGAGAGTGGAAAACCAGCAGATCGATACGGAACATCGCTAAACTGAAAGATGTCGCTTGAAGAAACAGCCGACCTGAAGTGAAGTTTGCTAGGCATGTGGCGAGAAGTATGGATGGACAATGGAACAATACCATCCTAAAATGAAGATCGTATGAAGGAAGCCCAAAACAAAAGATGGTTTGACATGAAAAAGAGCTTTGTTCCGAATGGACTCGAACGCCTTAGGTAGATATATATATATATATATATATATATATATATATATATATATATATATATATATATATATATATATATATATATATATTAGTTAATTTGCTTGGTTTTATATCAAAAAACTTTTATAAATTTTTAGAATACTACAACAAAACCTTTCCTGTAACAAATATTTCCTATAGCAAATACGCGGACGTTGCTAATTCATTATATTCATTCCAATGTACATATAACTATTTCCAATAGAGGAGTCGAGTATTTTACTAATTTCTAAGTGAAAAACAACTTTAATTTGTAAATGTTTATTATTAAAAAAATATTTAAATGCTTCATTCTGTTTATACCTCAAGTTCAAAACAACATTCCTTTTATTAAGTTCCTGTAATAAGCTTTAGTCAAAACAATAAATATTTAAAACTAGTATCAATAAAAAAAACGTTGATAACGTATTAACAATTTATTACAAAAAATACATAACTTATAAAACAGAACCAGTTCATATTAAACATACAATATGTCATAGTGTCCAGGACGGTAAAGCAAATGCACAGTTGGTGAAGAGCCTTCAGGTAGATCATGTTGTGTTACACTGGTGCCAGTGCCTCTATCCATATAGAGTACTCGCACCCCAGTATTAAGGGCGGAGCAGGCAGCCATTATATGAATATGATCACTTTCTTTGTACATTGGTTCCACCTCTTGATGGCAAAAATCAGCAACCTTGTAAAAAGAAATTTTTTAATATTGATGAATATTGAAATTGAATAAAGAAAATGCTTTTTTTATCTTAATAATGAGTACTGCAACAATATGGCTGTTAATGATAAAACCTTGAAACTTTCAAATCAAAATAATGGATTAATAATCAGCAGACAACTGATAACATTACACGGTAAATTACTACAGTCTTACTTTCCAGTTCTTATGTTAAATACAACATGCTGAGGCATCCTTTTGGGTGATTTTATATGTAAGAGTGAATGATAACGTATTAGTCTAACAAAGAGAGGCGAATATCAATGCAAACAAAAAATGCATGGGAATCAACCCTGAAGACTATATATCACTAAACATGTTTTGTAAAACACCACTTAAATTAGCAATATTTGCCAATATCATAATAGACATATTGGTTGATCTCAAGTGCGTTTTTAATATAATTTGAAATATTTTACATGGTACACTTTTAGCTATCCCTACCAATGCACATCATATCCACTTAAGAGGCTGGTTTGAAAAGCCCGTGCAAAGTCCGAGAGATGGCACCACCGGCGCGTATCGTGGTCATGTTTAGTTAGTAGCATCTCTTGAATGAACGCACACCAAGTTTCAGCCATATTGGTCTATTTCTTTGTGTTTGGCATTCGTGTGAATCTAGGAAGTCGAGTGATTTTCAAGAAATGGACGAAAAAGAATTTCGTGTGGTGATTAAACATTACTTCATGAAAGGCAAAACGCCTCAGGAGACTAAAGAGAAGCTTGATAAACATTATGGTGACTCTGCACCTTCGATTAGAACAGTTTATAAGTGGTTTCAAAATTTTCGGACTGGCCATATGGGCACAAGTGACGCTGAACGTTCTGGACGGCCTGTGGAGGTTACGACTCCAGAAATCATTGATCAAATTCATGATATGGTGATGGATGACAGAAGAGTTAAGGTGCGTGAGATTGCTAGTGCTGTGGGCATCTCAACTGAACGGGTACATAATATTTTGCATAAACATTTGGACATGAGAAAGCTATCCGCAAGATGGGTGCCGCGATTGCTCACGCTTGACCAAAAACGGAATCGTGTGAAGTGTTGCAAGGACTTTAAGCGTTGTTTCGTCACTGTGGATGAAACATGGATACATTAATATACTCCTGAGACCAAACAACAATCTAAACAATGGGTTACCAAGGGGGAATCTGCACCTAAAAAGGCGAAGACCGTTCCTTCGGCCGGAAAGGTTATGGCGACTGTCTTTTGGGATTCGCAAGGGATAATCCTCATCGACTATCTGGAAAAGGGTAAAACTATTACAGGTGAATATTATTCATCGTTATTGGACCGTTTGAAAACCGAGCTGTAAGAAAAAACGCCCGCGATTGGCCCACAAGAAAGTCCTTTTCCATCACGACAACGCACCAGCACACACCTCAGCAGTTGTGGTCGCAAAATTAATGGAAATAGGATTCCAACTCGTTTCACATCCCCCCTATTCTCCAGACTTGGCTCCCTCGGACTACTATTTGTTCCCCAATTTGAAGAAATGGCTGGCGGGACAAAGATTTTATTCAAACGAGGAGGTGATTGCAGACTTGGACAAATCCTATTATTCGGAAGGGATCAACAAACTAGAACATCATTGGATGAAGTGTATAAGCCTAAAAGGAGACTATGTCG
This sequence comes from Pachyrhynchus sulphureomaculatus, assembly GCA_019049505.1. Lineage (NCBI taxonomy): Eukaryota > Metazoa > Arthropoda > Insecta > Coleoptera > Curculionidae > Pachyrhynchus > Pachyrhynchus sulphureomaculatus. The sequence goes on along the minus strand of CM032449.1, from coordinate 147,474,528 downwards.
AAAAATAAAAAAGGTTTACCCCAAACACATAAGTAGTTTTTATTTTTGCATGGACTTTTCAAACCAGCCTCGTATATGATATTTGGATCGCATTATCCCTAAAGGTTTCATTTATGGTTTAAGCAGTTACTTACTGTTCTATCGCCTTCAATGAAACAACTATAAAAATCTTGTTCCTTCTGGAGTTGAGCACTAGTTAACAGTCTAAGGTACACTACCATATAGTCGGAATATCCCTGCTCATTGAAAACAGTATGTAATTCTTTTTTTGCATCATCTACATTTTCTATATCTGCTAAACGTTTCAAAACTTCCATATACTAAAATAATAAAATATCTTTGCACCATTTTCTTTCAAAACTTCTTTATAGACTAAAGCTTATTACAGTATGCATGAATCTTGTACTGAGTAATTTTGTTTCCTAAATTTTATTTTATGATTTTACAAGGATTACTTAAAAAACATTAAATTAACAAATAGTTTATTAGTGTCGGCATAGGAAAAGTATTTATAGGGGTCAATAGGTAATCTATAATATACTTCATAGTAAGATTTGCTGTAAATACTTTTTATATTTTATATTTATAACTGATTTTGTAGGTAACACCTCACTGTAATAGACAGTTATCTTAGGATAATAAAAACTTTTGGTATTTTAGGTTTGATTAAAAACTCCTTACTGCTTCAAAATAGAAAAGCATTTAAGGGTAGCTTTGTATAGCAAGCAGCAATATCAGCAGGCCTTGGGTCCACGCAGTGGGAGCTACATCCTACGCAGCATACCAAGAGAAAATAAAAAATTGAGTTTTACAAGTGAACTAGCACTCAGCTCACAACAGTATACAGGGAACCCTCATCTACATCGACACCATGATAAGAAATTGTAGTGTCGTCAGAGATAGAGCTCTGCACTTGAATAATTATATACCCTATTGTTGACTTCACACTCACAATTCGTTCTATTTAGGCGCGACAAGACTGTCACCACTAACTTATTTTTTTCACTTTTAAGAGAATTCCATGTGATAAACAATCATCCTTACATAAGTACTAGAAACTGCAAAAAAGATGTTTGATGCCAAAAAAAATCATTAATGGGTTAAACCAAATCAACAATAAACAAAAAATCTATTTAGCCAAACACTGTTCAGCAAAAAGATTATTAAATTCAAAAAATTTAAAAATGCATGAAGATATATTTCTTGGACATTTTTTAAAATATCGGCAATAAATGTAGGCTCAAAATTTGATATATCCTACTGATCCCCTTTTTTAGATATTCTCACTGATATAGTAATTTAAAAGGGTTTATGATTGTTGATAAATATTTGTACAGTAATAGTAATATTACAAGTTTCAGAACCTAGCAAATATACCAAAGACATTCTTTTTGTTAACTCAAACTATAAAAGTCAGGTTATGTTCCCAAGGGTCTGAGAACTTTGAAGCACTGCTGCTCTAAAGATCTCATATTTGAGACTTCCCACCATCTCCCGTAGACATATAAAATGAAGCAGCATTTCCTCATCCTCAAGACAGCCCGGATATGTTGGGTCATCTATTGTCTCAACCTACAATGGTCCATGGTCCAAGGGGATTCAAGATATGTCTGCTTCTCTTGAGCAGCCATTCAAAGATTTAGATACATTTTTTAAATTTTATTTTAATATCTTACCATATTTTAGATTTTTTAGCCTGTTATTTATATATGATTTTCTCTCAAATAGAGTTTGCCTATAATGGAATGCCCTTTTGCTTAGTTAATGCTGAAATTATTTATTTATTGTTTAAAAATAATTAAAATAGTTTAATGATTTAATATTAAACGTAAAATAATAGTTTAATTCCACTAAAAATAATAATAAACAAATTAAAGACCGGCCTTAATAATATATCCTTATATTTTATTTATTCAAATTAAATCCACAAATAATGGTAAGATCTTAGATTTTAAAAACAACTAGCTAAAATTATTATATTAAAATGCAAAATAAAATAGTGAATCTGATAATATGGCAATGGGAAAAAGAAACTAACTAGATACTTACTGTATCATAAAAATCTTCCACGGTAAACTGTTGAAATCCAAGCTCCACTAGTACATTTTTACTATTCTCAGCTAACTTATAAAACTTATTAAAATCTTCTCTATTACTAAGTAATCTCTCTAAGGTAGCATAACTAAATGCTCTAAAAAAACAATTCCCATCAGGACGAGTTCTCCTTATATAAGAGTACTTTGATGACAAATCTTTGACTTTTGCACGGTAAATGTCATCAGCAAAATATTCTTGACTTAAAGAGGATACTGCATCTAATTCACCTACTAAGGGAATTGAATCACTAATCTGAAAATAAAAACAACAGTACCTATAACTATTTGTACACATGAAGAAAACAGTGTAAATGTAATTTAGGTAATATAATAATAAATTTTCAAATTTACAAGGAAATAAATTCCTACATATATGCTTGTTAGATTTTTTTGGTTTATCTGTATAAATAAAAACTCCAAGTACTTCAAGAGCTTTAAGCAATTTACAGGACTTGAACTGCTCTTACAGCCCTTTTTAGAGTTTGTGAAAATGTTTGGTTCTTAAAAGTCAATTAATTTTAAAACCAGATAAGAATTGCAAGCCTTATAAAGTAACTGAGATTTAGTATTTTAAATTCTTTTATTGAGGCTTTACTCAGCTCTGTTTAAAATTAACATAAAGTGACCCTTTTTTTATACATTTCTTATAAAAATTGAGAATTGAGACCCTAATTAATTATTGTTTCACTGTATTCATAATAAATAAAAGTTAGGAAGTTTAAAAAATGGCCTTATAATTAAAGAAAAAAGAAATAAAAATAAACAAAGCCACCGGTGCAGTACATAGACCTATAACCTATCCCAAAAAAACCTACCTCCTTTTCAATTTGTCGTTGCTGTGCTAATATAAGTTCATCTTGGTTAGCTACAGGCTCGCTAGTATCAGGTAGATTATTTGATAAAGCTTCTCCTTCATCACCCATTTTAAATAAGCAAACAAAAATCTCAGTAAATTAATACAAAAGTAAATCGAAAAACAAACTGGGCTTATGTCAAACGAAGTTGACAAGTTTAACTTGAAGACGGAAAATTAGGGGGAGAGGATTTCTCAACTGTCAAATATTAAGGTACATTTTCGTGGTAAGGTACCAGGAGTAATGCAGCGTTTCGCACCAAAGCTCTTGGTTACAAATTATTTGACATGGCAGTAATAATCCGTTCACTTACAGAATATGACTTAAAATTGCAAGATAAATACTGCCATATTATCAAAAAAACACAAAATAAAAATACTGCAAGAGTTATTATGTTATGACTTTTTAATGTCTTACACGTTTCTACAGTTGCAAATACATCAGCGAGTTGGTTGCTGGAAGAGCAAACATTTTCGTAAGTGTACCGCAATAGTGATGTCATAATTTCAGAAATGCGGAGTGTAGCTGAAGCTGAAAATATGCATCGAAACTACTCCCGAGGTATCATGGGAGTAATCAACCGGACTCGCACTAAAAAGCGTTGCAATAAACCAAATAGAATTTTAAAAAGATTATTCCATTAATGCTAATGGAAAAAATTAACCCTTCCTGCGTAACGTAAGCTGAATAAAGTAATGACAAGACTATCCACATAAATGGGGAGTATTCATCCAGATATAACGTTGACAACGATTAGTGTAGGGGTCGCTCTTGAGTACTGCCTCTCTCATCAGTGCTAAGGGAATACATCTGTCGCGAAGTACCACAAGTCGTCCTTCCAGAATCGGTTCGTCTTTGTTTCACTTGGTTGGTATGGCGGTAGATAGATATATTTACTTAATAACAAACGAAAATTAACGAAGATAACAAACTGTTTAGTTTTCAGATACAAAAAAGAATAGACAGAGTATAACATTCATAACATCGTTTCCCGCCAAATCAGTGCGGTAAGAATAAGGAAAATACTTTACAAAATTTCAACAAAAAAATGTGACGAGAACCAATGCAGCTTAGCAACAGAGCGCAACGTCAGCAGCGTACTTTTAGCCGGTTACATTTCGTGTTGCCAACGTTGAACGTGTTTTGTCCAGTTGAATATTTCCACAAAATATGTTATGTCGGGTGAATTCTCCCAAGGTGGCATATTCTGTGATGTCATATACCGACAGTCACTATTTTCATCGATAAAAAATCGTTTCAATCCTGACTGGAAAATTGGTCGTGAGCTATCAAAACAAAAAACAAAAGATTCTGGCAGAATACTGAACATATTTTTCTTGAAAAAGGAAACAGAGAACAAGTTTTTTTGTGATTTTCTTCATTCTTAACGTGAGGTAAGAATTTTTAGCAATAAAGTTAGCATTAATCAACTCAAAAATTCAAATATAAGGGTTTTTAATAGAATCATCATAACTGTTATTTTAGGAAGCTATGACTTTCACCACACAAAGATGTTTCTAATTGCAAAAGACTTAATACGCATTAATTAATTTAGCAAACATGTTCTGAGTACATCAATATTAATAATCTATTTAGGTGTGTCTTATCATAATACATTTGTTAAATAAAGAGAATAATAATATCTTTCATTAACATTGTAAAATTTTACTGTAGGTAAAATGAAATCTCTATTGTGATAACTGAGGTTACATCAATTTTCCATCATTTTAAAAAAGTAAACCCTATATCAAAATGACCAAAAAAGGTTTTAAAGGATAGAAACTTCACCCTTGAATGTTTCGTAAATCTAAGACATTTTATGTAGAAATAAATTGTTTATAAATTCAAATACGAGTATTGAAATTTGAGATAAATTTTAGTTCCATTTGACACATACAAGTTTTATATAATTTTATCTCAAAATTTTCATTCAACTCTATTAAACACATCCAAAATATAGTATTGTTTTGTCAAAACTCAATTTTTCAAATTACAATTAGGAGCTACTTATGAAAAGTTCTATGGGCATTTATAATAGAAACACCTCACACCAGATATTTATAACAACCAAATTTGACAAGGTTAAGAATGTCCATCAAGACAGACAACTAATCCAGTCAAATTCATCATTCATCTTCTCTGTGTGCTATAAAATTATGGCTTCCTCTAATTACAAACACGAAGAAGCACTAAATTATCAAATAATTTGTAATTTTTTCAACACAAATCCTATCCCCTGTTTATTGATAAAAATATAACAAAAACACCATTTAAATGATTCAAAAAAATGTCAGTTAAAGGAAAAGATGTCCCAATGTAATTATGATGAAAAATAAATATAATGCGAGAATAGTAATTATATAATTTATGAAAATGGTCACTTTTGGTTTGAGCCAGTGGCATAAACCAAGACATACACATAACTTGATCACAGATAAGTCTTGAAACAAATATAAATGTCTCAGTTTTAAGTTTACCTTTAATGAGATAAAAAATGTTCTAAAGAAGTTTATGACTTTACAATGTTTATTACCATTGGTGATTATATGTATTATTCTTATTAATTGGGACTATTTTGTGCATAGTGTGTATTTACAATAAGAGAAGGTGAGGTGAGAAAAATCCCTAAGATTTCTTACAGAAATATTACAATTAATCCCTACTTTGTGAAGTAAAAATTAGGGAGCAAATTCCTTCATTGCTAAATAGGCATGCAACAGATTGGTAGCTGTTTACAATTTTGTAAGTTTGAATCACGTCCTCCCATAGTGATCTTACACCTATTGTATATGTACACTACCTCAGAAAGTATTTGCCCACCTAGTTATTTCAGTCCCAAGACAAGAAAAACCCAGATAATATATTTTTTTTAATTTTAATGAATTATTTATTTTCACATTATTTACAGTCTAGAAAATCAAAAAAATATTCATGATTATCCAGGATTTTTCTCATCTATGTACCACCTTTTTTTTTTTAATTACCGCTTTATAGAGTTTCAGCACTCTGTCCAGTAGTTTCTTTGGTTATTTTAACCCATTCTGCTTGTAAAAGTGATTTTCTGATGTTGGATTGAGTTTTCGAACACACCTGTCCAAATGGTCCCACAGCAATTTGATGGGGGTCGAGTGATTGTAGAAGCCAAGTCATCACTTCGAGGAGGTCATCAGATTTCCATTGGTCCAAAAGTTCTCTAATTTGTTTAGCAGATGTTTAGAGTCGTTGTCATGCTGAAAAATAAATTTCCCCTGAAAAATATCTCTTCCAGAAGGAAGCATTTGAGTTAACAAAAAATTTCTTGATACTGTTCTTTTCGCATGATTCCTTCTATCCTGAAGATTTTTCCAACTTTACCATTGCCAAAACAACCTCAAACCATTACTGAACCTCCACCATGTTTTACTGTAGGCAACTGACAGGCTTCCAACATCCTCTCTCCAGCTGACCGCCGCACGTATACTCGTCGATTTGAACCGGAAATTTCGAATTTAGATTCGTCGTTCCAAAGGACGGAATTCCATTGTTCTGATGTCCAATTTTCATGTTCTCGGGCCCTAAGAAGTGATTTCCTCACTGCAACTCTCCTGTGTACTCCGCCTTCTGCTAACCTGTTCTTCACGGTGTGTCGTGCTGATGGGGATGGGCCGCTCTATGTTTATATGAGCCGTGATTTCTGGTGCGATTACGTCTGCTGGACATTGTTATAGCTCTGTCTTCAGCGGGAGTCGTTTTTCGAGGCCTTCCTGAATGTTTTTGGTTGGAATTCCATGTCCCGTAGAAAATTTTTTTACAATGTGTTCTCCTTGGCATCCGCATATCACTCGCGATTTGACGACTCGAGTGACCATTTTGATGTCTCGCAATTATCATAGCCCGATTTTTAATGGAAACTTCTTTCGTTTTTGGCATTTTCACGAAACAGTTGAGCCTGTATCAGTGATAAAGTACTTTTTGCGAATGGTTAATTTCCAAAAGGGCAATGGTGTTTATAGCATAGTTTTTATCATAAAATGTCACTAGAAATTTCCATAATCCCTAGAAACTTGAAATGAGTTCTTACTTCAACCGGAATTCTCAGAAATCGCCTCAAAACGATTATCAGGCCAAACTTGGAAATTTGGTCTAATTGGTTTTTAATTTCGTGATTTCACCAAAAAGGCTTATCTAAACCATTTTATGATGGACACTTGTTACAAACAATTAAATTTACCTAATATAATAAAAGGGTGTAATTAGGTATTAAATTTTGGCAGTTACCTTGAAATTTCTAGATGGGCAAATACTTTCTGACCATAGTGTATGTATGGTAATGGTGATATTTTTAGATTTTGGTTACTTGTAAGTATATTTTCCCAAGGTTGGTAAAGGAACATTTTTAATTTTTGTAAAATATAATTAAGTATTAAGGGAAACTAAAAAATGTACCTGATAAGAAATTCAAAAAATTAAAAATGAGAATTAGCAAAAATCATTGGGCAGTTGGTATTAACAATGAATTTTTTACTGGCTTTCAATTTTACAAAACACTTATGTTTTTGGATTAGATGTAAACTAACTATTTTTACATTTTCGAGATTTTTTTTATTTAGACTGTTTCAGAGATTTTTTTGATACGATAATAGTATTGGGGTAATGACATTTACTGACAAAATCAAATTTTTATTTGTACCAATATTAAATTTTTAGTAGCATTGATAGAATTTGCTTTTACTTTGAAATTAAAAAAAATAAACTCTAGTCAGAAAAATAATATACCTAATAAAAAATACTTTCATATCTTCTTCTTAAATATTGCACTTAATTTCACCAAACAATTTTTATTCATTGTAAGTTTATACACAGTTTCATATATTTATTTTTTAAATCATTTTTTTGTTTGTATAACCTTTAGTAGAGTACCTCAAGCAGCTAAAATTCAAAAATGTCAAAATCTTATTGCTTTGAACAAATTTTGATAAAACCTTTCGGATAGTATTGTTCATAAAGTATATTTAGAAGTTTACCCCATTAAAATGTATTGCTTTATATTTTTTAATAAAATAAATAAAAAAAATGAAAAATATATATAATCTAATACAGTGTAGGCTTAATAAAATAGCTCTATACAGAAATTATATTAGGAACATATTTCTGTAGGGATAATATAGAAAATTAGTAGTAAAAAACATTAATTTTAATAAAAAAAAAAACATTACATAAAAATATTCATTTATTTGGTTTACAATACAAAATTAAAAATTACTAGAATCTAATTTGCTCAGTGTCATCACTTGCTTCTGTTTCATTTATTTTTATAATAAGAGATGCATTTAAACAACTATTACCAAAGCACTGTGAACACACTGCAATATAAACCACTTTTTCGACATCCGCAGGACAAATCTACATCCTCTTTTACAGTTACAAAACAGCATTTTCACTAAATTACCTAGAACTGGAGATTGATTCATCGCTATTGGCACAAACCTATTAGAAACATACTTCCACCACCAATTTTCAATAGAAATATTACGTAACCATATTTGTACTTGTAAGTGTACTCTTGTTAGATGTTCAAATGCTGCGTCAGATGTAGGCACTAAAGATGGCAATCGAACACAGATATTTTTGACGGGACCTTTCACAAAAGAATTGAATCTCTGATTTTTTTGGGGGGCACCGTATAAGCCAGAATGCACGCTACTCCAGCTTAAACAATTTTGTCAGGATCTTAATTAGCATTTTTAAATAGTCGCATTTTTCAGAATTTTTAGCAAACCTTGAGAAAGGTAGACATCATGTCACAAACAGTGAAAGCGTGTAAAAAAAGAGTATACTCTTTGTATTTCAGAAATCATCTTTTTGTAGGGCTACAAAACTAACTAAACTGTC
>CM032449.1:147458207-147460707 GCA_019049505.1 Pachyrhynchus sulphureomaculatus | reverse complement strand
CACTTCTTTCTTCCTAATGAATTTATTACTTATTGCATAGTAAAGTTTGTTCATTTTTTCGATTCTTTCATTAATTTCTTGCATTATCACTCCCAAATACTTATACTGTTCCACTTGTTGTATTTTATTCCCTTCTATGTAAATGTTCGTTTGTTGGTTTTCTATTGTCATTACTTTTGTTTTATCTATATTAATTTTTCATACCTTCTTCGTTAAACGCTTTGTTCCAAATATCGAGGTTTCTTTGTAATTATCTCTCATTTTTCCGCCACTAGCACAATATCATCAGCAATCAGCAAAACCGCTTCAGATATTTCTATTCTTTTTTGCTTCCAGTGTCCAATTGTCATTATTTTCACTTTTATTTCGCGGTTCATGTATACAGTGAACAATGTTGGGCTCAAGCGTTCTTCCAGCCTCAAACCTTCCTGTGTTGTAAATCCCTGCGACTTCATGTTTTTATTACATACTGCACATTGTTGCTGTATATTCCCTTTACGATTCTTATTGTCTTTTTGTTTATTTCCTTGTTTTCTAGGCTTTTCCAAACTTTATTTCTCGGCACACTATCAGATGCTTTTTCTAAGTCTATGAAAGCCAGCCAAAGACTTTTATTTTGTTTTGATCTTTTTTCGATAATCTGTTTGAGTGTAAATATATGGTCTTGTATACTTCTTGCTGGTCTAAATCCACTCTGCGATTCCGATAGTTATGGTTCTATTACTTCCTTTATCCTATTATTAATGATGCCCTCATAAATTTCGACAATTGTATTCAGTATAGTAATTCCTCTGTAATTATTGCAATCCTTGTGATCTCCCTATAGATTGGTGTAATAAACGATATTCCCCATTCGGCTGGAAATTTTTTCTTCTTCCCATGCATTATTAATTATTTCTAATATATTTAATCATGTCAGACGTTATCTTATTGCTGCCTGAGACTTTCTCATTTTTCAATTTTCTTATGACTTCCTCCATTCTATTTGTTCCCTATTTTCTGTTTCTTCCATATTTTGTTGTTCCAATTCTTCATAATTTGAATTATCTTTTTCTTCATTACCTCCCAATAGTTCTTCAAAGTATTCTTTCCATCTCATTATTTCTTTCTCTGTTGTTAGAATTTCTTGGTTTTTCTTTTTTACATATAATTCGGTTATGGGTTGTTCCTTCCTGAATGATTTAAGAACTCTGTAAAATAGCTTTTGCTTTCTTTACTATTTTCTTCCATTTTATCTCCAAATTATTTCCATGACTGTTCTTTTGCTTCTCTTAGCAACTCTTTAACTCTTTTCCTTTTTCCTTTATATAGTTCGTATTGTTCTGTTGATGTAATTTTACTATTTTTTAGACACCTTTAATGTTTGCATAATATTTAATGAAATCTTATTTTTTAAGGTCAGAGATGTATCCTGTAAATCTTGTGATTCTAAACTAGGATGGATGTATGAATATGCGACCGAAGATAATCAAAAATATAAAGAAGGACGTGTAATTTTAGAAAGAGCCTTAGTTACTGAGAGTGACGGAATGGAAGAACGACAGTACTATGATCGAAGACAAAATAATTAGACTAACTGAAGGTGATAACTTTATAGAATAAATGAAATGCAAATTGCTGTAAAAACAGGTGGATTGTAAGACTAAATGTAAGGATTGTAGACTAAATCACCTGTGGATTGTCAGGTCAATCGGCACAAGCATGTTAATCTTATAAAAAGAATATGTATGTATTTCTATCATGAAGAGCAGTGTATAAGATATTGGCTGTATTTAGAAGTTTAATAATATATATTTGGGCAAAACTCAGAATACTTAGTTAGCCCATATCTTGGTAATAGAGAATTTTTCAAATGATCTCGAAGACATGCTAGCTTCAAGGTGGATAAAATTTTTTTGTCTTATTTCTTTTAAAAAAATTATACATGATTACAACCAGGTAAAAATTATGTTTTTAGGTTTTAGTTAAAAATAGAAATTCTTATTTACTTATATCTATAACTAGGTATGTAACAGACTGGTTTAGTAGGACGTTAGTAATACAAAATTACAGAATATTAGTTTTGTTTAATAAACATTTTAATAATAAACATGTAAATGTAATATCCTTTTATTTACATGCAATAGAATGTATATGTATATATATATATATATATATATATATATTATATATATATTATATATATATATATATATGTTTTGGTTAGTCGACGAGTGTTATAAGTTACTCATTACGTCTATTATTATCGCAGAGGTAATAGTTTCGTTTTAATAGATATTTTACAAAATGGAGCGTCATAATAATAAGCGTAAACGTGTTGTTATTACCTTAAAAGAGAAACTTGAAGCAATTCAACGTTTAGATAATGGTGAACTTCTTAAAAATATAGCGAAGGATTTAGGTGTAGCCATAAGTACTGTTTCAGAGTGGAAAAAAAAAAATCGCCAAAAACTTGAAAAATGGTTTAGTGTTTTGTCATCGCCCACACAGGCACGAAAAA
>CM032449.1:147398736-147456236 GCA_019049505.1 Pachyrhynchus sulphureomaculatus | reverse complement strand
TGGTAACAAATCATCATTTTCAAGTCAATTACATATTTCCACGTTCGTGAGATCCTGCTCAGTTAGAACATTCAGCATATCTGAAACATCTGTTAAATATTTACGAATTAACCAAAAAAATACTAAAAGAAAAATTTCAGGTTTTACCTTTCATTTTCTTCATTCGTGGAAAGCAAATTTTGCCGCAATTCACTCAGAGGTATCAGATGTTCAGCATCATATTCAGTGTCTGGGTTGGTATCTGCCACATAATCCATAATTTTGTGCCAGCACTTTTTCAAGACTTCAGGGGAGACTTTTTCCCATGAATTGCATAGTAGACATACAGCATCTTTTAGGTTAATGCTTTTAGTAACCTAACAAGGTTCTCTTCATTATTTGATAAAATATGGGCTAAAAGACTTTTTCGATAAAATAATTTTGTCAGTCTGATTGCATTCTGGTCCATAGGCTGCAAAAGTGCAGTACAAATTGGTGGAAGAAATAATGTTGTAAACTGTCCATCCTCACTAGTCAGCTCTTCTATAGTTCCATGGCTCAAAGCGTTATCAACGATTAGCAGGGCTCTTTTAGGCAAGTTGAGACTTCTTAAATGACTTTTGACTTGACGAATAAAAGAATGATGAAACCAGTCTAAGAAAATTGCTGTAGTCACCCATGCATTGGCAGATGATTTGTACTCAACAGGTATGTTGACATTTTTAAAAGCCCTCGGATTTTTTGTGTTTCCTATCACTAACAACTTTAATTTTTGTGATCCATCAGCATTGCAACATGCTAGAAAGGTAACGCGTTCTTTGTTTATTTTTCGACCTGGTGCGGTCTTTTCCTGAGAACGAACCAGCGTTTTTTCAGACATTTTCCAATACAGAGCTGATTCATCTGCATTGTATATTTGAGTAGGTCCAAGGTTTAATTCTTTTATCTTATCTGCGAATAAAGTTAGGAAAGGATCGACGACACTTTCATCATTGGATAGTTTTTCGCCACAAACTTTTAAAGCACGCAGACCATGTCTCTTTCTGAAGTTAGAAATCCAGCCTCTGCTAGCCCTAAAATTATCATTCCCGTAGGTTTCAGTGTAAAACTGTTTTGCTTTGCCTGATAAAATTTCGTAGGAAATTGGGACGTGCCTTGATCGTTGCGTACAAAACCGTGTATACAAACGAGTTTCCATTTCTGGATATTCGGCTTTTCTTAAGGTTTTTCTGACGCCAGGACCGGAATCACATTTGGAAATAAATCTATAAGAAGTTACACGACCATAGTGAGTGTCCAATATTATCTTTAAAATAAATCATATATACATACCTTTTGATTTTCCCTTGCTTCTTTTTTATATCCGAAATTGTGGATGTTCCTACTCCGTATTCATTTGCCAACACTTTTCCGCTTTCACCAAGAACTAGTCTTTCTAATATATCGGACTTTTGTTTTATTTTTAGTGTAATATGTTTTCTTTTAGAAGGCATTTTAATATGTAGGTACATATACATAAAAAAAAACGTTTACATACTTATATGAACCACATAAAGTAAAAAAGAACGTAGGTATGTTGTACTTGTGACAATAAACAAACAACTACTAAGTCCTTAACCTTTAGACACGATGCGTTGTAGGCAAATCAAAGGCACCTACAGTTTGTGTGAATCCCAGATGTATTAGACTGGAAGTTAAGGGAATCCCCTCACTATCGATTTCAGTTTTCCCATGTAGGCCTATTTTGAAGGCAAAGACAAATCCTTCTACAAGAAAGGTATAGAAATGTGAGAAAAACGTGTATATATATATATATATATATATATATATATATATATATATATATATATATATATATATATATATATATATATATATTTATATATATATATATATATATATATATATATATATATATATATATATATATATATATATTATATATATATATATATATATTATATATATATATATATATATATATATATATATTATATATATATATATAGATATATATATATATATATATATATATATATATATATATATATATATATATATATATATTATATATATATATATATATATATATATATATATATATATATATATATATATATATATATATATATATATATATATATATATATATATATATATATATATATATATATATATGTATATATATGTATATATATATATATATATATATATATATATATATATATATATATATATATATATATATATATATATATATATATATATATATATATATATATATATATGTATATATATATATATATATATATATATGTATATACGTATATATGTATATATATATATATATATATATATATATATATATATATATATATATATATATATATATACATATATATACATGTTTTTGCCTTTTTCTTTGTTTTAATAAGAACTTTATAAAAAAAGTTTCTAAAAACATCTTTTCTCGCTTTTTTTTTCTTCCTTTCAATCAGCAAAATTCATTTTTATTCTACAGAATACGATTTTTCTTGAAAGAAGGAATTTGTATATTTAAAAAAACTTGCTGGAATCATACCAGCAATATGGCGACAGGTCATGTGATCATTACAAACTTGAACTCTTTGAGATCAAAGGTGCCTAATCGGACTGTCGCTACTGTGTTTTATCTTTACTGTGCTATTTTTGTAATATTCTCTAACTTAAAGTGTAAATATTAGTTCTCAACCTGTTAACTTCACTTTTAGTGAAAGAGCCCCTTATCACATCTACAGAATTATCATTATTGTAAGATAGTAGTACAACGATATATATCTCTGTATAGGTATGACAATTATGTATGATTAAAAATATAAGGTTTGAATGTATAGCTGCTTGTCTATTTAGTAAAAAGCCATTCTTTACAACTTGTATCTATTTTAACTTTACTAGTTTTCAACAACTATGGGTTGGGATCCACAGAATCGACTCAAGGTGTTGGTGCATTCAGTCCTAGAAGCCAGTGGAATTTTGGCCAAAATCAAAGTAAATACCTACTGCCTATTTTACTATTTATTATAATATTGTTAATTGAAACTACCTTAAGATCAAATAAAAATTACTTCTTAGCAGCGCCTGCTTAAATGCATTTCTGGAATGTGTATATTCAACTAAAGATAGAAGTAAATTTATTATCGTCAGGGTCATTCTTTTTAGTAGGTCTTGTCTCTTAGTTTACCTTTTATATTCATGAGCTAGACCTCATTGGTACATTTTATACTGGAATATATAATAAATGTAGAATATTTTCAAATAACCTATTTTCATTTTTATTCAAAAAAATAGTATTCCTAACAAGTCAGCTAGCTATTTTAATTTTTACAGACTGTTTTCTAAACTGAGCCATTTTTTACTGGATTAAAGTACTTACTAAATTAAGATATTTCTTACGAGAAGACAGACAGCATTATGTTAGAGAAAGACGCGAAATAATTTGGTTTTTCAGAGTATAATGAATGTGGCAACGTAGCTTCTCGCTTGCTTCCCGCCATACGCGATCACGTGTTATTTATAATAACCTTGATACTTTTACATGATATACAATAAAAAGTATGTATAATTAATTAAAACGATGTTTTGGATTATTTATTAAAAATATGTCGATTATATATTGATAATTGAATAAATGCGCGTGCGAGGTATGCATTTATTCTAGTATCTTTTAAAAGAAAGTCCGATCAGTGCAATGCATACATGTGATTCAAAATTTGAAAGAACGCTCGCGTCCGCGTTCTTCAAGATACGTTGCCACAGCGAAAATTCACTTCATAAAATACATGTAAATAATATTAATCATTCGACTAGGAGGTAAACTGCCTTCATATTTTAACAAACGAAAGCAAAGTAATTTTTATGTATATATTTTTTTTGTGAATTTTTACTTTTTAATGTACGTACAACAAAAATTGTAAAAAAGGCATGCTTTTGATCGAAGAAAAGGTATGGATTAGTATCTTTTACGTGTTAAATATCTGAAACTTTTACAATTAATTATGGCAATTCGGCCTGGTAAACCATCTTTATATTAAAGCAATGAATGTATGATGCTAAAATCTATTATTTCTCAACATTTCAAGCAAAACTACTTTTAAGAGTTACTCATAAGAAATACCTTAACTTAAGGGGTAAGGGCATTAGGTCCCTAAATAAAGGCTAATTTAGGGAATTTTTTTCAAGAGTATAATAAAAGCAGACAAAAATCTATTTGAAGTACTTTATTAAACGAATATTTAAGTGTACAAAAATATGGCCGCTTCAGAATCCAAGACGACCAGGCACCTTTTATGCAAGGCACGAAACGGGTCGTATATTTCAACCAACAAAAAACCAAAAAATTTTCAGTAATGTAGGGCAAAACCAAGTGGTTAACGTACGGAAATTTGAAAATATCGGGTTTCCGAAAACAGTGCACATTTGAAAAAAAAAATGTTCAATTTGCACCTAAAAATTTCACGAAAAATTGTTTATAAAAAAGGAAATTTTAGAAATTTAAAAGGTACCTTGTCATCTTGGATTCTGAAGCGGCCATCTTGAATTAAAAAGATAAAAAAATATTTTTGTACACTTAAATATATGTTTAATAAAGCGCTTTAAATTAATTTTCGACTGTTTTTATTTTACTGTTGAAAAAAATTTCCTAAATTAGCCTTTTTTCCTGGGACCTAGAGTGGGCTTACCCCTTAAATTCATTCAGAAGACAAGAGTTTATGCTGTTGCCAATAGTTCAACAAGAAAATAGTTAAGTTTAATTTAAATCATGATTTTAATTAGATCAGGTCACCCTTATTTTTGTCAGCTTACCCTGAAGTGATTATTATTTGATCTTAATTTACTAATCCAAAATAAAAAACATGTGGAAACTGATTAACTAACACCTAAGGTTCTGCTTTCAGCTAAAAGTTTATTTTGGTCACATAACTAATTTTATTAAATTGCTTGGCCTTTTGAGTATATGCTTTTTGTTTTGTTAAGTTGCATGTAAAATAATTAACATTTTTCAAATATACTTATTTTTTCTTATAAGAATTGATAAAAACTGTTATCTTAATAGGTCGTAATTTTTGGTCCAGGAATAGTTCATATTAACCATATATTTTGGTTTGAATGACTTTTGACTTCATGAAATACTGTCTATGTTATGTTTTTCGAATTAGATGGAAAAAAAAAAAATAAAAAAAAAAAAAAAAAAAAAAAAAAAAAAAAAAACAAAAAAAAAAAAAAATAAAAAAAAAAAAAAAAAAAAAAAAAAAAAAAAAAAAAAAAAAAAAAAAAAAAAAAAAAAAAAAAAAAAAAAAAAAAAACAAAAAAAAAAAAAAAAAAAAAAAAAAAAAAAAAAATAAAAAAAAAAAAAAAAAAAAAAAAAAAAATAAAAAAAAAAAAAAAAAAAAATAAAAAAAAAAAAAAAAAAAAAAAAAAAAAATAAAAAAAAAATAAAAATAAAAAAAACAAAAAAAAAAAAAAAAATAAAAAAAAAAAAAAAAAAAAAAAAAAAATAAAAAACAAAAAACAGTTTAAATTAAATTTGACAATCTAATCCACTTATTTTAGCAACATTTTCCACAATTTTTATATTTAAACTGTTTTTTGATACAATTAGTTTTGACATAATGACATTTACTGAGAAAATCAAATTTTAATATGTACCAATATTAAAATTTTCGGGTGATTGACCGGCCAAAAATTTAGCTTTGACCTGAAATTTTAAAATAATGAACTCCATCTATTGAATTTTAGACATAATAGATATATAGTACATGTTTTGTATATTGTTGCACTTGTTTCAACAAGTTAGATAGCACTCGCCAAAATAAGCCTTTTGAAATTATTTAAATGTATTAATGAATTTAAATGTAGCCCTGAATACCACCTGCATTATGCTACCTAGTTTAGTAGCTCGTTAAACTTTGAAACTTCGGTCCCGCTTTTAGTTACAGTCAGGCAGTTCACTTTCATTTTCACACAATTATACCGTCCCTAAATGAAAGAATAAAGACGGAAATAATACTGTGAGGTTGTAAATACAACAGCAAGGATTTTGTAGTGCAGAGATACTTCCTGGTATAATATCTCAAGAGAATTAGGTGCATTTTTGTGCCACTTTTTTTTGAAAACTTTAATGTAGGCTATCTTGGGAAAAGTGAGTTTTATAACCAGGTAAAAATAATGTTCCAGTCTGACAGACACTGTATATGTCCAAATGTTATGGTTGCCAAGTAATTAAGGTATTTCTTACGAGTAACTGTTAAAACTAATTTTGCTTAAAATTTTGACGGATAATAGATTTTAGCAAAACGCATTCACTGTTTCAATGTAAAAATAGTTTACCATGCCGTATTGCCATAATTGATTGTAAAAGTTTCAGATATTTAATATGTAAAAGATAGGAATCCATACTTATTTTGTGATCAGAAGCATGCATTTTTTACAATTTTTGTTTTCGTATGTGCATTTAAAAGTAAAGTCACAAAAAAAATATATACTTAAAAAAATTACTTTGCTTTTGTTTGTTACAATATGAAGGCAGTTTACCTCCTAGTTGTTGCAAAAATATTAGAAAAATATTTCTTTTTGATGTGAATTTTCGCTGTGGCAACGTGGCTTGAAGAAGACCGCGCGCGGACGTTCTTTCAAATTTCGAATCACATATGTGCATTGCACTGATCGAATTTTCTTTTAAAAGATACTAGAATAAACGTCACGCACGCGCATTTATTCAATTTTCTATACTTAATAATTGATATATTTTTAATAAATAATCCAAAGTATCGTTTTAATTATACATAATGTTTATTGTATATCATGTAAATGTGTCAAGGTTATTATAAATAACACGTGATTGCGTACGACAGCAAGCAAGCGAGAAGCTATGTTGCCATATTCATTATACCCTGAAAACTAAATTATTTCGCGTCTCTCTCTAACATAATGCTCTCTCTGTCTTCTCGTAAGAAATACCTTAATATCAATCTACTATACAGTAGTATATTTTTTTTAACTAGTGTGACGTTATATAGTTTTTAAGTGCACACACTGGTTTTATGGGAAACTATATTATAGTATTTTAGAGTGGTGGCAGAAGCAAATATAAACTAAAACCAACTAAGTCTACTAACTTGAATCGAGACTAGAGCCAGCTAAATAGTTTTATAGTTCTGTATTTTTTTTTTAGAATTACGTTCATTCCATTTAGAATCTAAATTTATTACTTGTCAACTGTATTTTTCAGTATTTAAATTCCTCGTGACGTTTCTAGCCATTCTGGCAACCAATAAAATCTTATTAAATCCTTAAATTTCATTTTTTTGAACCATTGCTAATGAAAAATACTAAGAATAAACGAAAAAATGTAATAATTTTTATTAGTAACAATTTTCAGCTATTGTTCATATAACGCATAATTTACAAAAAATTCGATTACTGAACAAGGAAATAAGACTGGTGATTATTTTAACAGGTGTGTTTTTAGTAGACTAACTGAATTTTCTTAAAACTTTATAATAAAAGGAAGACGGGTGTATTACTTCACCTTCTTGAAAAGGGGCAATTTTTTTCCATGCATACAAATGCGATTTTTTTCAAACCAGCACGAATTATTTTAATTCGGTAAAGTGATATATTCATTAATATATTTTAAACATATAGTCTTAGTTCGTTTTACACGCTAACCTGAACCACCCAGAGTAATTTCTAACAGAAATGCTGGCAGAGTATCCTTTAACCAAGAAGGTCTTTTAAAACAAAACTCTTTCATGGCCACATGCCTTTAAATTACCAATAAATTCTTAGTGTCCTACCCCAAAATAATATTTATGTAAGGTGTGGAAGTTTTGCTTGGTTTTATAAATTAGCCTAAACACTGTTTTGAATTATTTTCTTTTATATCATTTTCTTCTCCCAGATGTGCTCTCCAATGTTGATATGCTTGTGTTGGAAAATGATCTCCCTGATGAGCTCATATCCTCCTCATCATGGGGTCTTCCTGGCGACAATATGGGCAATCTTAAGCCCCCTGCTCAAGGTCCAGGACCTGGTGCAATGCAAAACGGCATTGAAAATGCTGATGCAAACAATTTACGTCAAATGCAGATCACTCATATGCTACAGGTAAGTATTCATCTTTTTAGTCAAAAAACGCAGTTAAAAATATGATGATCTTGTTTGTTGAGGCCTGATTCGTCTGAAATTTGAATTTATAAATCAGATATAAATAATATTTATTTATCTAAACCATTGCATCCATTTTATTTTTACACTGCTGACAGTTTCAGCTTGTACTCAATATTAATAAACCAGACCTAAAAGGGTCTAAAGATCATATTTCAAATCTTACTGTTGACTGTTATGCAAGTGATCATTGTGATCAGGTGATCTTATTCTTATACTTACAGGATTTTTTTTTATATTCACTCAATTAAGAATGAAAATTATTCAATAAAGGTATAAGAAATTAAAATTGAAGAAGAAAAGATACAAACATCTCTTGAATGTGTATTTAAAATTTTTAGGGCAATAAGGGGCTCGTTGGTAATGCTCTGCTTGCAGGAGGTCAGCTAGGAAGTAAGAGCCCAAACCTACAGTCACCACCCAACGTTTCTGTAGCTAAAAGTAGTGTTGTAGATCAAATGAACCTTGGTAGCTTACCGTCGAGTATATCTAACACTAGTGGACTTCAATCAGTGGCAAACAATGGGAGTAGTCCACAGGTTATGAGTTCTATCCAAGGTAATAATACATTTTCTCTCTTTTTATAAAAAAAATTATCAACGTGATCAGTTACATTAAAAAAATCTCTAAAGAGAGTGTAATTAAAAAAAAAAAAAAATATGGTGTATGTGACTCCCTTTTAATCAGTAGAAAGATACCTGAAAAACATAAAAATACACAAGGACTTGCTGACTAGCAGAAAAATAAATGTCAATCCTATTTTTAGGCCTTAACAATACTGCTGGAGGAAATATGATAATGACTAATAGTAATATAAGTTCAATAGGAGGAATGGGTGGTGGAGGCTTGGTTGTCAGTAGCGGGGCTGTCAGCAAGCCTCAACTCACTTCTGCACCTAATATGATGGCAGGACAGTCTCATCATCCGGGAAATCATAATGTCCCACAGGTAATTTATAAATTAACTATACTTTATAAACATTGTACATGCTACAGTTACATTGCCAACAGTTTTCAACATTATAACGCGGGAAAAAAGTTAAAAAATACCTATTTTTTACTTTACAGGGTCTTCAAAATGGTCCAATGATCAATAGACTGCCACATATGCAAAGAACCCCTGGGCCACATGGGATTCATATAGGAGCGCGCCTGCAGAATCCTAATATTATACTGGGAAGTCCTATGAATCAAGGAATGCCAGGAAATACACCTTATCCTTATCCAAATTCTAATATGGGACAAACAGGACCACCAGGTAAGTTTTTAACCTGTAGGTTATAGCTCAACATATGTATCACATATTTTATATTCAGTCATTAGATTACAGAGGACCACAACAAATTTTTTTTGTCAATTTACTTTGACGACCATAGGTCTAGGTTATGTTTTTTGGATCGCTGATCACGAATTTGAGGTCCATTTTGGTCCTTCACATCTGAATTTTGCATAAAATAGCCATAAAATTGGTAAAAACGAGCTCAAAATGAGATTTTCATCGTTTTAAAGGGCATATACCAGCCATTTTCGGGGTCTGCAGGTATTACTTTAATGTCCCAAATAGGTTTTCACAGCGACCATATGTTCTGCAGCTGTTAAGTGCCAACCATGCTACCTGATGCTATTGGCGATTCTGATCAATACGAGAGAATGCAATATATCATTTAACAGCTCAAGTTTACTTTGGCAGCTGTCAAGTTTCCTCTGACAACTGTGAAGTTTACTTTAACAGCCGTCAAATGTCGCAAGCTAATTGGCAGCTGCAAGTGTAACACTATCATGATAGGGTTACTCTATTCGTTTGAAATCTCTGTATACTATATGATCTTGGTGGCTCTGGTAACAGCCCTAATATACAAATTGTTATTTAACAGCTCTTAAGTGTACTTTAACAGCTAGCACTACTGAATGGAACTGTCAAGGCCATGAGAATATTTTAATAGCTTAGTTTTTTGAGAAAAACGCTACGCCTTATGCTCTCAGCGATTCTGTTTCAGTGCTGATATTCATGCAAGCTAATTGGCAGCTGCGAGTGTAATTTGACAGCTGTCAAGTCAGGGCGAATTCCCCATATCGTCGAAAGGGTCAATATTTCTTATACTCTTATACCCCCTGTTTACAATCCCTATTCCCACGAATTTCACAGCTTTTAGTGTACTTTCACAGCTGTCAAATGACGGACAAAACTATCAACATCATGAGAGTATTGTATCTCATTTCTTTAATAATATGCCTTATGCTTCCCTTTACTTTAGGCATGATGCTGATATCCGAAATATAATTTGATTACCGCGAAGTGTACTCTGAAAACTGTGATGTGATAAATTAAACTGCCACGGCAATTAGAATATTACATATCGTTAAAAAAATCGTTATATGGTCGGCTCCTGTCAAGGTTCTCATTTTCGACATTTATTTAAAACCGATTAAAGATAAAAAAATAAAACACTTGGCATTACCGGTCTAGTGCTCCTATTTTTGAATTCTGTAGTCAGTAAAGACTTCCTACAAATATTTACTTATTAAATTAATATTGAACAAACTGTTATCACGCGTGTTCAAGAATTATCCATCATACCAATGGCAATTTAGGGTGAGGATTGTAAAATTACTCATCACTCTTTGCTTCTTGAAAGTCAAATCACTGCAGAAGAGCTCATATAGTTGACCACAACATCTTTGTATAATATGAAAGTAGCTTCACGTCTTAGAAGACTAATGTGACAAACTGGACCCTTTAAAACTTAGCTTTAAAATGTTCGCTTTCAGGAACAGCCAACTCTTCTCTGATTTCATCTTGCAATCAGTTATTTTCACAAATATATCTGTCCAATCCGTCATCTTTACAGCTACTTCCACAACCAGTTTTTTTCAGGACTTTCCCTGCAATCAGTCGTTTTTCACGGCTACTTCCACAACCAGTTCTTTTCAGAACTTTCCCCGCAATCAGGTATTTTCACAGTTACTTCCACAATAGTTCTTTTCAGAACTCTCTCTGCAATCAGTTGTTTTCACGGCTACTTCCACAACCAGTTCTTTTGAGAACTCAGCTTCCAATCAATTTTTTCCAAAGGGACAGTCAACAATATTTGACTGGACTACTTTTGTTCACTCGCTCCTTCTCTTATCTTCCCTGCAGAAATTTTCAGCTCTAAATGCAATGGCGTGTCGAAATAGTCCAAACAGTTTCTGTGTTGTTTGTGGTGAATATGTCATTTCGGTCAGGGGTAAATATGAAACTTGTTTCGGTATATCAACAAATAACTTCAATTCCTCCTGGAAAGTAAATTTGACAGCTGTTAAATGATATTTTGCATTCTCTCATCTTGATCAGAATCGCCAGTAACATCAGGTAGCATGGTTGCATTAGCAATATAGAATCTCTTTGTCGAGGCATTTTGGCACTTGACAACTGCAGAACATATGGTCGCTGTCAAAACCAATTTGGGACACTGAAGTCATACCTGCACACCCCAAAGTGGCGGGTATATGGCGAATTTGATCATTTTGGAATACCATGCCCTTGAAAACAATGAAAATCTCGTTTTGAGCTCATTTTTACGAATTTTATGGCTATTTTATGCAAAATCCAGATGTGATGGACTAAAAGGGACCTCGAGTTCGTGATTAGCGACCCAAAGCACATAACTAGACCTATTGTAGTCAAAGTAAATCGACAAAAAAAATTTTTGTGGTCCAGTGTTATTAATGTTTAAATAATTTGTTTCCTTTCAGTTGGTGTAGTAACGCCGACTCAAAAAATTAACATACCAGGTACCAGCCCTCGATTTGGTGGCCCTCCTTCTGGTCCAGTGGGCACCATGGGTGGTCCAATGGGAGGGGACGGGGGTATGGTACAAACTCAGCCCCCTGCTCCCTCACCAGCTCAACCGCAGTCCGGAGCTCCCAGTGTGTCACAGCCAGGTCCTCAGCAGGCAACACAAAATCAACCTGGACAACAAGGAGCGCCGCCTGCTCCTTCTACTGGTAAGTGTTGAAGAAACAACGTTAAATGTACTATTAGGTATACAAATTAATTTAGTATCCTTTTGTGTTAACAAAATGTTTATTTATTTATGAACATAACTTGATCAAGAAAAATATCCCTCCTAATGCTGCACACATTCCAACAATGAGTCAGTGGGAATTGGCTAGATGATGTTAAAGCAATAAATAGTAATCAGACGTTACTATATCTGGAGAATATACCAAGTAAATAAGAACATCCCATCCCAAGGAAAAGATAAAATACCAAAATATTTTTCCATATATCTCCTGGCATTGTCCAGAACGTCACGATCCAAAAAACCAGAGTTACCGCTTTGAAATCGCTGGTACCATATTTTCCACGTTTTGTGCGTTACAGCATTTTCTCTCAACGTTGTAGCTTTTTTTGCATTTGAATGTCTCAAATATTGCATGCAAATAACTTTGCTTTCAAGACTGTATATTGAGGTTTTGTAAATAGCAGCATTGAATAAAGTAGTAACTTTGCTTCTTTAGCAGTGATACTTCCGCATATAAAAGTGATGGGAAACAGTTTGATTTTGAGGCTGTATTTTGAGACCCTTATTTTAAAGGTACCAAATTAATTTGTACGCTTAATATTTTATATTACTTTATGTTTCAATAAGTATTAACTCCTGTGTATATTTGTTTACCAGATCCTGAAAAAAGAAAACTAATTCAGCAACAATTAGTGCTGCTGCTACACGCGCATAAATGTCAAAGACGAGAGTCAACTCAAGCAAATGGTGAATCATGGACATGTACACTGCCACATTGTAAAACCATGAAAAATGTACTTAATCATATGACTACTTGCAATGCAGGTAAAAGCTGTTCTGTCGCGCATTGTAGTTCCTCCAGACAAATTATTAGTCATTGGAAAAACTGTATCCGACAAGATTGTCCTGTTTGTTTGCCACTAAAACAAGCTGACAAAAATAGAAATAACGCTGCCGCCACTGCTAATACACCACAAAATGCTGCACAACCTCAACAAGTTAACACTTCAGAGGTTCAAATGAAGAGAACTTATGATACTTTGGGTTTATCATCGACAGTGGCTGGTCCAACACCTACAGGGCTTTTATCTAATGCAGCTCCACCTAGACCGACCCTTAGATTACCTATGAATCCAAATCCTCCAATACCAAATCGATGTCCTACAGGAATTTTAAGAGGATTACCACCTGGTGCACAAGGTATAGCACCTAATGTCAGCCTTCCACTCGGTAGTGATCCTACATCAAATGTGTTGGGAAATACGCAAGGACTTAATCAACAAACTAGTACTTTCCAGCAAAATGTTAATAATGTGATGATTGGCTTAGCAACTGGGGCTGAAGCTGCTAATCAAGGATTAGTAAGTCAATTACCTGGTGGTTTACAGCCTGGGCAGGTTACAGCTTCCCCAGTAACAGGGACCAAAGAGTGGCATCAATCTGTTACTGCAGATCTTCGAAATCATTTGGTGCATAAGCTAGTTCAAGCTATATTTCCCACTCCTGATCCACAAGCACTTTTAGATAAGAGAATGCACAACTTAGTAGCCTATGCAAGGAAAGTTGAAGGAGATATGTATGAAATGGCCAATTCAAGATCTGAATATTATCATTTGTTAGCTGAAAAAATATATAAAATTCAAAAAGAACTTGAAGAAAAGCGACAGAAAAGAAAAGAGCAACAGATGCAGCAACAACAGCAGCAGCAACAGCAAGTGGTTCAACAGCAACAACCCGGTATTAGGCCAAATCTTCAAAATGTAGTTAAGCCTGGATTACCTTCAGCTATAATTCAACCTCAACAGCCACATCGTCCAGGATCTCCTAATTCTCTAGGATCTAATAGTATGAGTGGTTTAGGAGTGTTTTAAATCAACAAGGTAATCAAATGGTGTTCCCTGTTCAACAACCTAATGTTCCATCTCAACAAGCGCAACTACAACAACAACAGCAGCAACAACAACCGTCACAGCAACCAAATGTAGTAGGTTTGCCTGGCCCTAGTCCAACCACATCAAATCCCGGTTTATCACCATTTGGCAATCCCCTTTCCCAAGGAAGCACTACCACGTCGACCGCAAATCAGTTTACTACGAATGGTCCCATCAGTTTACCTCAAGTATCACCTGCTGGAAGCAGCCAACAAAATCAATTTGACCTACTAAAGAATAACAGAGTTTCTCCATTACCTTCCACTTTTGGTCAGCAACAAACGCCACAGCAAAATACTCAACAATCCACTATTAATTCTGCACAACAAAATGGTACGCCGAGATTACCGACATGTGAAAGCGTAACTACACCTCACACCACTGGTCCCAAGTCTGTCAGTTCATCTAGAGGTCCTTCACCAGCACCGGCAACACCTATTCAGGCCTCTCCCAGCACTGCAGCAAGTCTTGGAAAAGGCATGAGTAGTGCGGAACGAGCAGCACTTAATGCCCCCAGACAATCATCTGTCTCATCTCAGATGGCCGCGCTTATGGCAGCAGCCGATAATAATGAAGATTCACCACCACCTTCGGAGGGTAATAAGGGCAAACTGGAAATCAAATCTGAGCCGATGGAAATTAAACAAGAACCAGATGATTCAACATTGAATGACTCTCAGAATGATTCCAATTCCGGCGGAAAGAATATAAACAACGATATTAAAACTGAAATTAAATCAGAAATTAAGTCTGAACCCATGAAGGAAGGTGGGGATGCAATTATTAAGGAAGAAAAACCAGTTATTAAAGAAGAACCTACTGCAGACAGCTCTTCAGATCTTAAACCCCCAATTGATGGCAGCGGCACTCCATCTTCCAGCGAAGGAGGCAAGAGGATTAAGGGTATGTAGTCAATATTTTGAGCATTCTATCATTTCTAAAAAATGAGTTCATTTTAACTTTATGCATTTTTTCTTCAGCAGCAGACTGATGTATGTTAACTTTTTGTGATTTTATGGAAGGGCACAAAATTTTTTTTTTTATTCCGTATTCCAATTTTTTTAAAGGAGTACATAAATTAAAACGCTGAAATTGTTTTATATTTTACTAAACTAGATTTTATAGTTTGATGTATTATTTAGTGATTATTGGATATTACAGAATTTGATTATTAACTAATATTTTTTGATATTTTAAGTTTTTGGTACTTTTGTTGCGATACATACACCTTTTTCACTTTTTTGAAGATAATACAGGAAGGTTAATACTACAAGTACTCAAATACATGTTTACATTAAAAAATGGACTTATTTCACTCTGCTACTGCCCTACAGCGCCAAAAAAAGGTTTATATTTTTTCAGTTCGGAAATAAATTCTGGTAGTTTCCGTTTTACACTTTTATTCAAGTATTCTCGCAAAATATTTTTAAAATGTATGGAACAATGAATTTCCTTTAGCTTTTATTTCATATCTATCAGTGGTGTGATCCAAAAGTTCGCGTTTAACACTACATATCAAGAACCCGAAATAGTATCAACTCGCCCCGATAGTCGACGGTAGGTTCATATCTGACAACTTTATGTGACAAGTTGCAATTCGTTCGGTTTATTCTGTATGCACGTTTACTAATTGTGTCTCTTGGAGATTGGTGCAAAATTTCAGTTTACAGTCGGGGAAAAGTACTACTAATACGTATAAGATGGCTCAGAAAGCCTTTGGGGCCGAAGCTCTGAGCAATATACAAATTTTCGACATCACGACAATACACCGGCCCACATCTCGATCTGTACGTAATAGTTTTTGGCGACTAATTGCATGACTGTCATCCTTTATCCCCCTTATTCACTTGATTTGGCATCCTGTGACTTCAGACTGTTCCTCCATGTGATGAATTTAAAATGACGCCGCTTCGCGATGGTAAAGTAGGTACAACGCGAATTACAGGCAGTGACCTTAAAAAAATTATAAATCAGTGGAAAAAACGGTGAGGCCAGTGCATTCGGGTGCAGGGGCCTACTTTGAAGATGGTGGTAGTCAAAGCCTAAAAATAACTACTTCAGATTTTATAGCGTTAGTCCGGGAATTTTTGGAATGCACCATGTCTATATAAAACTTATTTTTGACAAATTTAAGAAAGGATTCCTCCCACCAGATCACCAATGTTACTTTTATTGATACTGCCTTAAGAACTCCGAGTAATGTCGGTTTATCTCAACATCCATGACAAATTTATTGTACCGAAGATATCTGATTATATTCTTCCTTTTTTTAGTATTTAAACCTGACGAACTGAGACAGAAGCTAATGCCAACTCTAGAAAAACTCTATAGACAAGATCCAGAGAGTATTCCATTTAGACAGCCTGTTGATCCTCAAACTTTGGGTATACCCGACTACTTTGAAATAGTTAGAAAGCCTATGGATTTGTCGACTATAAAAAGAAAGTTGGATATTGGACAGTACCAAGATCCTTGGGAGTATGTGGATGATGTGTGGCTCATGTTTGATAATGCTTGGTTGTATAACAGAAAGACTAGTCGCGTGTATAGATATTGTACCAAGGTAATTTGAAATTAAAAGGATTTTTTCTTGTTTATGGTAACTGATTGGTTTTGCTATTTCTCATATCACAGATGTTTAAAAATAAACTTTTATTTTTCAGTTGTCCGAAGTATTTGAACTAGAAATAGACCCGATAATGCAGTCAATGGGATATTGTTGTGGTAGAAAGTACACTTTTAATCCTCAAGTGCTCTGTTGTTATGGTAAACAGTTGTGTACTATTCCAAGAGATGCCAAATACTACAGTTACCAGAACAGGTATGAGATAATTAAAATACTTTCGATTTATTACTATAATATGTTTGATCGCATCCATGTTTGTGTCATTTTATAAAGTAGTTTTATAATAAAAAAATTTTAAGGACATTCTGGAGATTTGTATGTGTGAGGTGGGTCCACAGTCAATTGGTGGATATTTACAGAAAATGTATTATTGATAATTATAAACAATGATATATGGGGACAACCTTTTAAGTTTTTACAAAAACAATGAAAGAAAAAAAATTTTTTGGTACAAATCATTGTATTGTTTTTCAAAATATTCACCTTTAAGATTGATACACTTTTGCATGCGTTTGAACCAATTTTCCTCCTGAAACCCCAAAAACATAGTTTTGGAAGGATTCAACAGCTGCTTGAGGTGCTGTCCACGCATTTTTTTTTACATATGCGACAAATTGGATGAATATGGGCAATGAGACATTAATTCGATGTTTTTCTCTGTCAAATAATGAATTGTTTGACGTGCTGTGTTCACTCTCATGATGAAGAATGATGTGACATTTTCAGTTATTTTTCCTGATTTCATTGATTACTTCTGACAAACAAATTGTTGTATACCATTCAGCATTAACTTTTCTTCAATCCTCTAAAGCAGTGGTTGCAGCATCTCCAATATAACTAAAGAAACAAGCGATAATTTTTTTGGAAGTGCTTTACGAACTAACCACTTTTGTTGTATTCGGTTCATCTTGGAACACCTAAATAGTTGAATGTTGCTTAGTTTCCGGCTCGTACGAATATATCGAAGTTTCGTCTCATGTTATGATGTATATGGATTTAGCATGTTGAGTTTCGGTCAAATTATGCGGAATCCATCAAGAACAGATCTTTTTCACAACTAAATGTTCATGCAATATCAAATATACTGCAGTCTTCGATATGCCTAAGGATGCCTCTATCTCACGGTAAGTCACATGCCGATCCTCTGCCATCATGTTGCGCACAGCATCGATGTTTTTTGGAACAAGAACCGATTTTCATCGACCTTCATGAAATTCATCGCTGACGGAAGCACGGCCGCTATGCAAACCAATAACAAACAGTCTTTTCTGATGGTGATTCATTACCAAAAGTTGAACGAAGTGATTTGAGGCATTATGGTTGAGTTAGACCTTTACTAAAATCATAAAAATTCATCCAACGAAAACCCTTCTCATGAAATTTTCATTTGTCTACAAAACTGGTCTTTTTTAAACGCTCACTGTAAACAAACTACTCGGTCAATTTCTGAGCTGCCACTGTTTTAACAATAACAAATGTCAAATTTTACAATGGTAATGTCACGTTTCAATAGGCGCCGACATCCAGTGATCGATTTGTAAAAACTTAAAAGGCAGCCCTCGTACAATATAATATGTGTCTTAATACAGTTCTTTTGATCTATTTTTAGTGTTCCGTACGGAACACTTATAGGATCACTTCAGTGTCCGTCTGTCTGTCAGTCTATCTGTCACACCCTATTTTCCCCGAAACTACTTGACGTATATGTTGAAATTTGGCACAAATATAGGAATTAATGGCCCAATCAGAGCCGTGTAGCTGTGAAAGTTAAATTTTAACTTGAGGGGTAGTTTTGGGGGGTAAAATCGGAAGTCAAAAAAAACAAATTTACTAGATCATTGAGAGGGGTCTCAAATGAAAGTTTGTGAAAATTCGAGTTCAAAAATATATTTGATGTAATACTTGCGCACACTTTTCTTTGTATTATTTTTAAAAATTAACCAAAAACCGCATCGGAAACGTCCAATATACTAGAAAAATTTGAAATTAAATATCTTGTGTGGTAAGCAATGTGCCAATGCATAATGTGAAGTTGCTTTGTCAGAATAATTGGTACAATTAGCGGCGAAACCATGTTGGATCAACATTGTTTTGGCTTGATTCAGCATCGGCTTAATGCCCAAGCCACAGTAAACTTGTTCGCAAAAAAAATTCTAGATTTCGTGCCTAAATTTGCAAAAAAATTTGAAAAGTACTGGGTTATAATTAAAAGAAAGAACAAGCGGAGAGGAAGCTGAAAACATAGAAATTTTTGAAAATAAAGGTATGAAAGCAACCCATTGTTCAAAATCTGATGTGGGAAAAAAACCCAAGTATTATAATTAACATTGAGCACCTATCACTTCGGTGTCTGTCCGTCTATCACACCCGATTTTCTGCAAAAATATTTGACATAGAAAGTTGAAATTTGGTACTAATATAGGAACTAATGACTTCATCAGAGCTGTGTAGTTTTGAAAGTTAAATTTTTACTTAAAATTTATTTTACCAGGTCATCGAGTGGGGTGTCAAATGAAGGCTTGTAAAAACACGAGTTCAAAAATATATATAATGTAATATTAGCGCACACTTTTCTTTGTATTGTCTTTAAAAAATCGCTGTCCCCCCTTTTGTCTTAAAAAGTACTGATTAAAAAATTTTGAAAAAATTCTGGAATATTCTCCACAAAAATTTAAAGGTCTTTTTCAGCAAAGATTGAAAAAAAACTCATTTGGGTGTGTTTTGTGAACTCATTTTATACCTCTGTAATAAAAAATTTTATTTTAAAGACAATCAACGTACGGAACACTAATTGCGAAAGTCCAACTTACACTTGACCGGTTATTTTTCTCTTAGTAAGTCGAAAAATAAAAATTGACATAAAATCAGAATTCTAATTTAGAATTTTATGAATTATACTTGCTACCCTCCTTATATGCAATATTTAGCAAGCTTTGATAGAATAAAATACTTATTGTTTCCTGAATGTTAAAGTAAAATAGGTATATTTTGTGGTTCTAACTCTGTTTTCTATTTTTTCTTTTTTCAATTTTCAAAAGTAGTCTAAAAGCTTACGGACTTGGATCAGATCGATACACCTTCTGCCAGAAATGTTTCAATGATATTCAAGGAGACACTGTCACATTAGGAGAAGATCCCACTCAAGCACAAACGTAAGTAGTATTTTTACTTAAATATAGATTTTTTCTAGCATTAATATCTTAAACTACAAATACGTAGTATAAGATAAAACAAAACATTTCGTAAACTTGTTAAATATGAATTTATTTTAAATTCTAGAGCAATAAAGAAAGATCAATTCAAAGAAATGAAAAATGATCATCTTGAGATGGAAGAGTTTGTTCATTGTACAGACTGTGGGCGTAAACTACATAAAATTTGTGTTCTCCATCATGAAGCAATATGGCCTCAGGGCTTTACCTGTGATGAATGCTTAAAACTAAAAAATCAAAAACGGAAAGAGAACAGATCAAACGCTAAAAGACTACCCGTTACGAATTTAGGCATTTATATTGAAAATCGTGTTAATTTATTCTTAAAGAAAAAAGAAGCGGGCGCGGGCGAAGTGTACATTCGCGTAGTGTCTAGTAGTGAAAAAATGGTTGAAGTAAAACCGGGTATGCGTGGCAAGTTCGTCGAAACGGGCGAGTTAGCCGGCGAATTTCCCTATAGAGCGAAAGCCTTATTCGCTTTTGAAGAAATCGACGGTGTGGACGTTTGTTTCTTCGGTATGCACGTTCAAGAATATGGGAGTGAGTGTCCGTCGCCCAACACGAGGCGCGTCTACATCGCCTATTTGGACTCTGTGCATTTTTTCAAACCCAAACAATTTAGGACTGCCGTATACCATGAAATCCTTTTAGGTTATTTAGATTATGTTAAACAATTAGGTTATACTATGGCGCACATTTGGGCATGTCCACCTAGCGAAGGTGACGACTATATCTTTCACTGTCACCCACCTGACCAAAAAATTCCTAAACCCAAGAGATTGCAAGACTGGTATAAGAAAATGCTTGATAAGGGAATCATCGAGAGAATTATCCTTGATTACAAAGTAAGTTTACTCAAATTGTATTTATAAAATTACACAAAAACTTCTACTCAAGACTAAGGTCAAATTACATTATATCAAGAATTTGGTTCTGATGGTGCTGTTTTAAGATACCAAAACGTTCATTAATAAGTTCCCTAAAGTCTGCAATTTGATTTATTCATTGAGTAAGAAAGAGTTATATAACTCATTGTACTAATTGCTTTATTTTCTAGGATATCCTCAAGCAAGCGATGGAAGATAATCTTAGATCAGCGGCCGATCTTCCGTACTTTGAAGGTGACTTTTGGCCAAATGTTTTAGAAGAGAGTATCAAAGAATTAGACCAAGAAGAAGAAGAGAAGAGGAAGCAAGCAGAAGCTGCTGAAGCTGCGGTAAGTTGACACATGCATTAAGTTACTTATACTTTGTCTCTGTAAGTTGATTTATACTTGATAAATTTAAAAGATGGTTAACTTAAATATCTTTCAAAGGATATTGTCGAATAATAAAGGACATTGACCTGGAGTGACTATACAGTCTGTCAAGTAAGAACGTGTCTGCGGTATTTCATTTTTAGTAGATGCGATTGAACAAAAAATCGGTAGAGGGAACCTTTGTCTACGACGCATTTTAGAAAAAGTATCGGTCGATTCCGAACTTTCGTCGAAATCATGTAAAATCCAAATTGAATGACTTGTTTACGCGTCGGTTTGAGGCTTTCTTTGTTCCCATACGAAAGGGCCCAAAATGGCACATTCCGCGGCCGCTAAATGTACTTAAAAGTCGGTGTTGTTTGTGAAGAAGTGGGCAAATCATTTTAACGGGACGAAAAACGTCGACGACTTGCCAAAACGTGGCTCGGTAGGCAAAGTCACTCCGAAAGTCGAAAAACGAATCGTGTCTTTGTTTTTACGGGACCCTAAATGACGCTGCTTCAGGCAGTGGCAAGATTAAGAACTTCTTCGTGCTCATGATGTCAAATTCCGAAGCACGTTACAGTAACCTTTGCTGGGCGAAAATCACGTCGCGAAGCGGCTCCCTTGGGCCCACGATAAGATACTAGAGTGGCCCACACAATCGCTGGATGCCAACCCTATTGAAAACGTTTAGTCCCTTGTAAAAGAAAGCTCAAAGGAAAGATTTTAAGGACTTCGACTTAGTTGTTTCACGAGATTCGAAAAATTTGCAGAGTATGCAGAAAATCTCGTCAACAGCTTGCCTCGAAGATGCCAGGCGATTATTGATGCAGGAGGCGATTGGACAACTTACTAAGGTAATTGCGCCGTTGTTAGCGCACCAAAGAACATCGATGGCAAGAAATGTTCTCGAAGTACATTGTTTTCAAGAATACAAGCTGTCACCATTCTTACTTGACAGACTGTATATTATGTAGGAAAACTTATTTTCTTTATACATATATATTGTTATGTATATACTCTTATGTTATACACATTATATTATATAAATTACCTATTTTGTGCGATCTAATTGTTATGTATACTAACAAGTTGCCTATCACTTTTTACGTGTAGTGCATATTTTAATCCAATTAATAATCTTTCCGTGTTTTAATACAGAAATTTTTCATTGCGATTTTTAGATATTTTCATCAATGGAGGAAGCAGAAGTAGGACCTGATGGTAAAAAGAAGGGTCAGAAGAAAGCAAAGAAAAGCACTAAATCCAAAGCAAACCAAAGAAAAAATAGCAACAAAAAGTCAAATACTCCTCAGACTGGCAACGACCTGTCTGCAAAAATTTTTGCCACCATGGAAAAACATAAAGAGGTGTTCTTTGTTATTAGATTACATTCAGTCCAATCTGCAGCAAGTTTAAAGGTAAAAAAAGTCATTTTGTGATAATATTTTTTTTTAATAGGTGTAGCGCTTGTGCTTTAAGTTTGAGTTGTACTCTGTAGGCAAATCATTTTAAAAGGATGCTGTTCTCCATATGAAAGACTGCTTGAAAAGTGTTATACGAGGAGTAACAAGCTGAACCTCAGACGGATGTTATTAATAGCATACATAGTTCTGATAGGAATTAAGCGAACTACATCTGTCAAACACTTTCCAAGAAAATACTTGTAGAATAGACTCGAGTTGCCAACCGTTCTTCGATGTTCCAAGGTATCAAGGGTTCTGGTGAGTTCTGGGTCTCCAATCAAGCGAACAGCTCTCTTCTGACTAGAATCCAACAAATGCAGTTTATCTTTGGGAGCAGAATTCCATCATTGTTCGAATTTGAGCCTTGTACAGAATTAACAGTTGTGGAGTGTAAAGCTTTCTAGTTCAAAATAATATTTCCAGCTTTTAAGAAGCTCTCTTGGCCATGTATGTAACATATTCATGCCAAGACATATCTGCTTCCAAGTTAACACCCAGCAACTTGATATAACTATGTCGGGTTCGGCAACGTTAACTTTTTTGGAAAAAAACTGCCGCCTGAGGTTTTGTAGCGTTAAATAATAATTGGTTACTGCCACTCCAAAATAGAATTTCTTCCAAGTCTTTGTTAAGTTAAACGACTTCCTGCTGTCTGCGGATATTTGCATGAGTAGCCGACTTTCGAGCGTTCAAAGTGAATGAAGAATTAAGAATATCTGCAAAGCTGCTTAATAGTACATTATTTATCTATACAGAGCATTCTTTAAATTGAAGCAATTTTTTAACATGTTATAGTGCTAATGAAAATAACGCCTCTTATATAGCTTATATAAAGTAGGTATGACCTTTGGAAATAATGTTAAATTCTAGGTTTAGATATATAACATTATTAATAAAAAAAAGTTATAAAATTTTACGCCGAATTTAAATATAAATTAGAAAATAGGATGTTCCATTTAAAAAACATATGTTATATCGGCCACACTTTTTTGAAGTACCCTGTATACTCAAAAATAATTTTAGACTGTGCACCTTAATATTCCCTAAAACTATTGTATTTAACATTTTTTCGTCATTCCCGAAACAAATGAGATAATGAACTTCACTCTATCATTGACTCACCCTGTACATATTGTGGGTACTCTTTAATTATTGTATTTTTATGTAATTCAAATGATTTTTGAGTTCTGCTTTTTTCCTTTTCTCTTTCAGATTATATCTAGCATATACAGATCATTACACTTTCACAAGATAATCCTAACTAACTAATGGAGGATCAGAACATCTCTTTGAATTTAGCTAAATTTTTACAAATAAATACCTTACATGCACTGTTAAACGTCAAGGACCTAATTTCAAGAGGGAGCAGGTTATACATCCTGGGAGCCAAATAAGAAAAAGATCTAATTTGATGTCCTATTTATAGGCATTTCTAAATGTCTACCGACTATACCTCTGGTACCATGAGCATTATTCACAAATTGTTTTAATTTGTTAGTTTTATGAATACAGGAGCAAGTTGTGAGACAGTACAAAGTACGCACATCCAAAACATCCAAAGAGTATAAGTCGGTAGGAAAACGTTGATTTTTTCGAAATATTATCTTGACAAGGTAATTTTGTACCACCTCCAAGAGATATATGGAATTCTGGTAAACACCGCCCCAGACAACTATACCATACAGAGACTCCACAAAAGCCCCAAACACACTGATTAGAAGCGTCCTACTTAGTATCTCCCTCAGGATATAGAACCTATGAATCAACCCCTTTATGTTCCTTACAAGTCTAAGTACATGATGTTCCCACTTAAGATGGGATATAATTGCTCTTAAATATTTTATGGAGTCCACTTCCAGAATATTATCCTCAAGTTTTATCGTTTAGCAGAAGTGATGGAAAACGCTATTTATTTTGTTTTTGAAGTATCAATTTGAGTGTGTCCAACCAGTTTTTAAGTTTACTCATGCCTTCAATGCCAGAATCATAAACAGTCAACTACGATGGCCCTGTAAACAATATATCATAGACTGGTATTTCTATAAACCCTCCTTCGACTATTTTTACCAAATTACCCTGTTACTTAATTGTGACTAAATGGTGCATTTTTTTTAAAAATATGTTTTTAACTGTATGTTCTCAATTCAACTAGTGTAATAATACCTAGATGTAAGCTAAACCTTAGGATTTGCCAGTTTACCAAAACCAAATTTTTATGATCTTTACAGCCTATTCAAGATCCAGACCCATTCATAAACTGTGAATTAATGGACGGGAGAGACGCGTTCCTAACTTTAGCGCGGGAGAAACATTATGAGTTCTCATCGCTCAGACGCGCGAAATACAGCACAATGTCTATGTTATATGAATTGCACAACCAAGGCCAAGACAAGTTCGTTTATACTTGCAACGAGTGCAAATCGCACGTCGAAACGAGATATCACTGTACTTTATGTGAAGACTTTGATTTATGTATACAGTGTTTCGAAAAAGTCGGTCACCAGCACAAGATGGAGAAACTTGGATTGGGAATCGACGACGTCAGTTCGCCTAGTGATAATAACAAGACTAATCCTCAGGAAGCAAGAAAATTATCGATACAGGTAAGTTATTTTTTCAAATTAGGCTTAGAATTTAGAGTTATAGTATATGACTTCATCTTCGATATTTTATTTTCCTATGGCCGATCTTAGCTTACGTCCTATATTTATTTGAATAACTTATTGTAAATCTACCTCTGACTTATCTGCTCTCTGTCATTCCTTTTAGAATCAATGCTATTTGACCTAGACTTATCAACTTATTTCTTAGTTTCTCTCCAGGATCTTTTTTCCTAGGACTTGATTAAACACTTACTTATTCGCTAGATTGTCTATATAATAGTTTTGAGCACAGCTATCGAATATTTCTATAGGTTTGGTCAACCATGGTTGAACGAATTTAGACTTTAATGCGCGACCATGAAATTCCCGAAGGGTTCTGTAACTTACTGTATTAAAGTAGTTACAGAATTGATGTGAGTGTTTTAAAAAAATGTCCTCTATCTTTAGTAATAGAACCAATGAATCTACATCATTATAATTTTTTTTTCTTTTTAATGATTATTTTTGTGTAGTCATGTAACACGTAGACTAAAAAGTTTTTCTGACATATAGATGTCTCCCTTTCAAAAAGTCCATATGATTTTTAGGAAGTACCAACCTTCAAACGATACGTATCAAAATTTCATGATATTTCGACGATTAGTTTAAAAGTTATAGTGGTTTTAGTGACGCTACTTTTGACACTTTCGAAACAATAGAAAAATCAAATTTCGTTGATTAAACACTGTTTTTTAATGGGAAAAAAATACTGTTCAAGCAAAGCAATGGCTTGATAAGTGTTATGGGGACTCTGCGCCTGGAAAATTACTCCTCATTTACTGGTATGCTGAATTTAAACGCGGTCATACGGATACAAATGATGCTGAACGCTCTGGACGCCCAAATGAGGTGGTTACACTGGGAAATATCAAAAAAATCCACAAAATTGTTTTAGATGACTGTAAAGTGAATGGCGTCAGATAGCTGATACTCTAAAGATACTAAATGAACGTCTTGGTCATATTTTGCATGAACATTTGGGCATGAGAAAGCTCTGTTCAAAATGGGTACCGCGTTTGCTCACAGTGGACCAAAAACTACAACGTGTTGATGATTCTGAGCGCTGTTTGGACCTGCTAAAGAGCAATAAAAAGGATTTTTTCATACGATATGTGACAATGGATGAAACATGAATCCATCACTACACACCGGAATCAAATCAGCAGTCAGCTGAGTGGACAGCAGCCGGTGAAAGCCGCCCGAAGCGACTAAAGACACAACAGTCGACTGGGAAGGTTTTGGCCTCTGTATTTTGGGATGCGCGTGGAATAATTTTCATCGACTATGCTGAGAAGGGAAAAACCGTCAATAGCGAATATTATATAAAGTTATTGGTGCGTTTGAAGGTAGAAATCGCAAAGAAACGGCCCCAAATGAACAAGAAAATAGTACTCTTTTATCAAGTGTCACACCGTGTCACAAGTCAATGGTTATGATGGCGAAATTGCATGAATTGGGGTTCGAATTGCTTTGTCATCCACCGTATTCTCCAGCGACTATTATCTATTCGCAGACCTCAAAAAAATGCTCGCGGGAAAGAGATTTGTCTCCAGTGAAGAAGAAGTTATTGCCGAAACTCGAGCCTATTTTGAAGGCAAAGATAAATCCTTCTACAAGAAAGTTATAGAAATGTTAGAAAAGCGTTTGACTGATTGTATTGCTCTTGAAGGAGACTATATTGATGAATAAAGTAAAATTTTGCAGAAAAAAATATGTATCCAGACCAAATACTTTTCAACCTACGTGTTATTTATATAAAATAGCTGAATATTTCCTAAATTGATACTTTAATAAGATACATATAACCACACAAAACCTACTATTAAAATTAACAAATATAAGTGACAACACCGATGCGTATCCATAGCTGGGTTTTACTACCAGACCTCATGAGTTCATTCAGTATTTTAGCAGTGTCATGGAAGCATAGTAAGGTATTTTTTTGCATAAGACAGTTGCAATTTTGTCCACTGCACCGCACTCAGTAAAATGTCTAATAGTTCATTGATTTGGCGGAAAACGTTAATATAAAAGGATGGTTTGCTCGTGTAATGTCTATAATACTAACGCAATTTGTTATCTAGATGATGCACTGCCTATTCCCCCATTTAAAAGAATGTCTTATTTCATTTGCTAATCGTCCATTGTATCCAAAAAACGATCTTTATTAGAAAAACCCTAAACTTAAACATAATGTACCTCAAGTGTATGAAGTTTAACAAAATATTTAGTTTATATTTTTAGAAGGGCTAAACGATAACCAAAAGTGTCGTTAAGTTTTCATCCCAATTCAAAAGACTACAGAGGAAGTACGCGTGTCGTTTAGGGATACTTTAATAATGTTATAATCAGTGTATGAGCCTTCTTACCATAAACTTTCTTTTTGCAATAAGCTTTGCTACATGTTAAAATATTCGTAAATTATTACTTATATGCCCAGGTATATTAATTGATTTTTATTTTCAGAGATGTATACAATCGCTAGTACATGCTTGTCAGTGCAGAGATGCAAACTGTCGACTACCGAGCTGTCAGAAGATGAAGCGCGTCGTCACCCATACGAAAGTTTGCAAGCGGAAAACGAACGGCGGTTGCCCTATTTGCAAGCAACTTATTGCTTTGTGCTGTTACCATGCCAAAAATTGTCCTGACACTAAGGTAAGTTGTTTAAGATACATAGTATCAAGCCTTGTTTAATGACTTGCAAGGAAGCTCTAATAATTTCCTGTTCCTAGTTAGAGTCAAGTACATCTAGATTTTAGAAAAAATAGAATCTGTTGAAAATTAAACCGGTCAAATTAGAAAGATTTTGCAATGCTCATTTTGGCAGGCCATCTTTATCTTTATTGATATGCAACAGTAAAGGGATGAAGTTAAATATAAAAACTCGGCTGTTATCGTTAATTGAAGCATGTGCCCAACTTTTAGAGCTTGCGCAGTTTTGAAACAAATTAAGAAAAACCTTTAAGGATAACAATTTCCCGTATTATTTGAAGTTCATTGTTCTTACCACTAGTATGGTAGGACCTGTTTTTTTTTCTACTTAGGTATACAACCCACTGAAAAGGTACAGTAAAATTAAAATTATAATCTTTTGTTGCAAATAACACTGAGACACATAGTTAATTATGTTGGGATAGTGAATCTTTGGCACAATGGCATTACAGAATAGTTATCACCACTTCAACAAACAGGTTATTTTTGCACCTCAGACGCGTTTCTCGAACTGTGTGGCCATCATCGCGAGTGTTGACCGACTGTCGACTTACTAATCGCTCCTGATGCTTAATGTAAAAAAAAAATGTTTGGTGCAGTGGTGATAACAGTTGTGTTGTGCTAATCTCAAATGAAATTTTATTTATTGTACAGTCATATTAACTTGGAAATATTGAAAAAAGTGATAGAAACGTGCTAGACACAACTTTAATTTAGAAACGTGCGTTGACCCATCAAATATTAATAACCAGTGTGCTTAACCATGAAATGAATGAAAAGAAAGCCCCTAAGTTTATAGAAGATGAACACTGACATAACCTTATTTTTAATTTATATTATTGCAATTCTGCCATAGTGTGAAAGTGCAGTTCCTTCGCGTTAATACTGCTCGTACTTCAGATAATTACAAGGAGAAAAGCATGTGAAAAGTAAGTGTTGCAAAATCTTCCTGTTATAAAAATGCGTAATTAGGGAATGTATTGAATCATCACTATCTAAATATTTATAAATAATAATGTTCTATATTCACGATTTATTTATTTCAGTGTCCCGTGCCATTCTGTCCGAACATTAAGTACAAACTCAAACAACAGCAACTACAGCAACGACTACAACAAGCGCAATTGTTACGAAGAAGAATGGCCGTCATGTCGAGGACGGCACCAACTGCAAGCGCGCTGCCTGTTGTCAATACCGGTGTGTCGATGAGCGGCGGAGTCGGGCAACAAGTTGTTCCGGGAGCTGTGAGTCCAGTAGGAGGCATGAATTCAGGTGAGTTGTAGTTTTATTTAAGGGTTTCTAGATCTCAGGTTTGTTGGAAAATTTTTATTTAAAAAAAAAATAAATAAATAAAACATTGTCGAACCTGAATAACATGCGGTTCAGCTTATATTATATGGACAAAAATAGAATTGAACATGGAAGATTTCATAATCTCTCATAAGTGTTCCATACGGAACAATTATGGGATCACTTCGGTGTCTGTCACACCTGATTTTCTCAGAAACTATTTGACATATAAAGTTGAAATTTGGCACAAGTATAGGAACTGATGGCCCAATCAGAGCAATGTAGTTTTGAAAGTGAAATCAGAAGTATAATTTTTTTTTTTACCAAATCATCAAATGAGGATGTCAAATGAAAGCTTGTGAAAAGACAAGTTCAAAAATATACATGATGTAATATTTGCGTACACTCTTCTTTGTATTATTTTTACAAAATGGCCCAAAAACGCTGCTCCCCAACCTATCTCGAAAAGTACTGATTAAAAAATTTTAAAAAAATTCTGGAATATTTTTCATAAGATTTAAATTGAGCGAAAGTTATCACGAGTGCATTACGTTTGATAATTTATCTGGTATAAAAAAAACTTTACCTTGACAACGTGGAGTTTTTTTATTATACTTTTCAAAATCCGAATCGCGCGTCGCTCCTGTAACGAAACAAAATAATTTTATTTGTTTATAATTGAACAAACATTTAGGTAGTAAATATTTGTTTAACACTTTTATTACTAGATTCTAGATTGAATTAGATTGATTTATTGGCTATTAGGTAGCTAAGATGCTATAACTATTATACATTATTGACTAAGAAAAAAGGTGAAAATACATATTGGATCTTAAGATCCATATTAGGGACCTAATTAACTTAATCTAGGTAAGGATTTTATTTTATTTTAAAAGCGACCACCGCCCAAGTCCGACTTGCACTTGGCCGGTTTTTTTTTTTTATTTTTACTAGCTGTTTGTACTTATAGGGTGTTTTCTAAGGGGGATATTTTTTTTAACAGGTTACACTAGTACTAATAAATCATTGCGGTTTAAAGGTTTTTATTTAAAGAATATAAATATGAAAGTCTCAATTCTTTAATATTGAAAACGTAGCCAACACAGTTGTGGATTAATTTGCTGACTGGATTTGTAATTATTACAGGATTACCAAATCCATCAATGGGTATCCAGTCCTCTCATCAGCCGGGTATCGGTCTTAAACCCGGTACACAAACGCCACCCGCTAACGTCCTCCAAGTAGTGAAACAAGTTCAAGAAGAAGCCGCAAGACAACAAGCCCCACACGTAGGGTATGGAAAAGGAGTTCCTGGACAAGTGCCCGGACAGAACATGCCTCCGCCGCCAATTAGAGGTATGTCTGGGCACTTAGGTGGCAATCAAGGTATAGTATCCTTCATATCTGAAATTTGAATAACAAATAGTTACTAAAAACCCATTACAATAGAACATAAAATAATTTCCTTGTTCTATTGAAATTCGCCTAAAAGAGGCTAATTGACACCTCTTTTTTTTGCAGTTTTATTTTATATTTGAAGCAAATTAATTTATTATTTATTTTTCAGGCGGCAACCTTCTACCAATGGACCAATGGCAACAGCGATATCCAGGCGCAGTAGGTCCCGGAATCCGGCAACCCGGCGGTCCCGGCCAACCTATAAATCCATCAGCAGCTCAAATGGGAATCGCTCCGCCTAACGTACAAGCCGGTGCTGCCGCTGGTCAATCGGGTGCGATTCGACCTGGAGGAGCGGGAGGAGCAGGAGGGGGTGCTACTGGCGGACCAATGGGCAACCCGGCGGCTGCCGCAGCCGCTGCAGGGAATATGCTCCAGAAGCAGGCCTTGCAGCAACTGATGCAGACGCTGAGGTCGCCGCACAGTCCCGAACAGCAGCAACAGATCTTAACGATACTCAAGGCGAATCCCCAATTGATGGCGGCTTTCATCAAGCAGCGGCAGGTTAGTATTCTTTTTATGTCGTGTATAACATCTCCCCACATAACTTTCATATAGAAGTTTGACATTTTGTAAACGTTTATGTTTTTATTTTTCGGAGATATCCCAGCTTTAGGTGTTAACCTAGATATGTATATATAGGAAAATTTCGGTCGACCTTACCTAGTAATTGAATGTTAAAGTATCTTATAATTACCAAAAAACCTATTAACGTTAAAAAAAAAAAACAATTTACTTTACAGCAAGCACAGACTCAACAAATGCAGGCCAGTGGCGGTAACCCACCTCAACAGTTGCAACACATGTTAACTCAGCAAAATCCAGCGGCGCAACAACAGCAACACCCCGCTCGAATACCGATGCAAGGCGGCATGTTGAACCAAGGCCAGCCGGGTTTTAAACCAGGTACCTGGTGGACCGGGACAACCTATAATCCAACAGCAACAACAGTGGTAAGTACAGTTAAACACAGTTCAATAATACAGTTAAAATATACAGTCGCGGTCACAGAAATTGCATCACCTATTATTTTTGAAGTTTTAATCCTAAATGGTGGTAAAATTTCATGATATTATTGGTTTTGTTTACTTATTAGGCTTAGAGCAAACTCAAACAATGACTCTCGGTTTAATTTTAACAACTGAAACGGCTAGTACAAACAAAAAAATAGCGAAGAGTGTAAAATATCACCAATCCACTGTAGTAAGAATTTTAAAAGAAAAATCTTTCTCAGGGCACTATAGAGCAGAAGAAAAGTACTGGGAAAAAAAAGAAAGACAGATGAGCGATTAGACCGAGTCTTCAGAATATCGCTTCAAAATTGCTAAGAAAATATCAAGGAATCTAGTAGATAGGAGTTTAGCTAATAGAAGTCGAAAAATTGTCGGCAGATGGTTAAAGGAAAGAGGTTTATGGGCAAAAAAAACAGCTAAAAAACCAATTATCAATAAAAAAAAATTTCATGAATCCCGCACATTAAAAACGGTGAAACATGCAGCAAGTGTAATGAGCTGGAGATGGTTTTCCTACTTCAGAATTGGCCAAATAAACTTTATAGATGGCACTGTTAATACAGAAAAAAATATAACAATTTTGGAAGAGAGTTTGATTCCCTCAAAGAGAAACCATCTTTTACACTTTGAAGACTTCATTTTTCAGATGATTCTGTTCCATGCCACGGGGAATGTAGCCGAATCATCAATTTTTAATGGAAAATGGGATCTTAATATTGCCATGAATGGCCAGGAGATCGCCCTAATTTAAACTCTATAGAGAACTTGTGGATGATCATGATAAAATAATTAATGTAGCTAAGCCTAAAAGTAAAAATGGGATAAAGCAAACAGTTGAGGACGTGTGGAATCGAGAGATCAGTGATAAAATCATAAAAAAATTGGTTGACTCGATGCCAGCCAGAATCGCATCAGCAATAAAGGCCAAAGATGGCACAATGAAATACTAGACAAGGAAAAACGTGTTTTAAAACATATTTTTGATATTGTGTTTTCTCCTAAGTTCTTTTTGACTTTCATGAAAAATGGAAATATTTTCTTATTCACTAATACATTAGGGATTCATTATTTTCCATGTTTATTTTCTGTAGGTTTTTTGCCCCCAATAGCTATTATTTATAGTTTTCCTTTTTACATTATTTGTAAAAATCATAAGAAGTAAGAATCACTGTTCAATTTTGGAAAAATACTTTTTTAGTGTTCTGTACAGGACACTTATAAGGTCACTTCGGTGTCTGTCTGTCTGTCACCCAATTTTCTTCAAAACTATTTGTCATAGAAAGTTGAAATTTGGTACTAATATAGGAATTGATGACCTCATCAGAGCCGTGTAGTTTTGAGAGTTAAATTTTAACTTAAGGGGTTGGTGTTGGGGTGAAATCGTAAGTGAAAAAAAATATTTACAAGGAAAACTCGTAAATATAATGTAATACTTGCGCACACTTTTCTTTGTATT
Source organism: Pachyrhynchus sulphureomaculatus (assembly GCA_019049505.1). Lineage (NCBI taxonomy): Eukaryota > Metazoa > Arthropoda > Insecta > Coleoptera > Curculionidae > Pachyrhynchus > Pachyrhynchus sulphureomaculatus. Next base: position 147,422,997 of record CM032449.1, on the reverse strand, counting down.
ACTTTTAAAAAATCGCTGTTCCTTCCCCATATCTTGAAAAGTTCTGATCAAAAAATTTTGAAAAAATTCTGAAATATTCTCCACAGGGTGTAGATTGAATGAAAATTATCACGAGCGCATTGCCTTTAATAATTTATCTGGTACATTTTCAAGGTCATCAGTTTTCCATAAAGATAAGAAAAACATAGTTGAAACTCATTTGGATTATGTTTTGTGAAGTCATTGATCATTTTATACATCCGTCAAAAAAAAAAAAAAAAATGAAAGCAATCAACTTACAGAACACTAATTGCGCAAGTCCAACTTGCTCTTGACCGGTTATTTATTAAGTGATGCAATTTCTATAACCGCGACTGTATATAAGAGTCGATTTTGATGATTAAGATATTCTAACTTCAAGCAGACTCTAAATTATTTTGGTATTCTTAATTCCTGTTACTGCACGTGTGTGTTACCCTGACTTTCCCTATACAGCTGCCTCCGCTTTGATGATTCGACATACCTATTTATCTACACAACAGTTATGGCCACTACACCAACCAGACATTTTATTGCTTACATGGTTAGCAAATCGCGTGCCGAGCGCAAAAATAAAGTGTTTGGTGTAGTGGTCGTAACTGTTGTGTAGTGTCATTGTGATAAAGATTCTAAAATCCCAACGAAATACCTATTTAAGAAAAAACGTCTATAACCTGAATAAATTACTGATAAAACATAAATCGAACATATGACACTGACATCTAAGTCTTTATCAAGGTTATTTATAGTGCAGAAATTGCTCTTGATTTCTAACTAAAGAATACATTAACACACCACAAAGTACTGAAAATTTACATACAATAAAATACATATAAATTTCACACACAAAACAAAAACAAACGGTGCGTGGTTTATACGCATTTTATTGTTTATAATTTTCTTTTAATGACTGTGTTTTTATGTATTTTTTCTCCATAGATCTGCACTAAAAATAGCCTTGATAAAAACTTACTGCCCGATTTACTAAAAAAGTCTAATTAGTGTTCTGTATGGAACACTTATGAGATCACTTCGGTGTCTGTCTGTCACACCCGATTTTGTCCGAAACTATCTAATATAGAAAGTTGAAATTTGGCACAAATATAGGAATTGATGGCCTACTCAGAGCCATATAGTTTTGAAAGTTATAGCCAAAAATCGTTGTCCCCCTACCCTATATCGAAAAATACAGATCAAAAAATTTTGAAAAAATTCTAGGATAGTCTTCGTAGAGCGAAAATTGACACAAGTGCATTACGTTTGATAATTTATCTGGTTTTCAAAAAAAACTGTATTGCATGGCAATATGGTGGAAGTTTTTTAATATAGTTTTCATTACATTACTGTAACCGCGTCGCGTGTCGCTGTATCGACATAAAATAATTTAATTTGTTTATATTTAAACAAATATTTAGGTAGTAAGTATTTGTTTTACACTTTTATTACTAGATTCTAGATTGAGCTAGATTGATTTATTGGCTATTAGGTAGCTAAAATGCTATAACTATTATACATTATTGACTAAGAAAAAACGTACAAATACATATGTGCATATGTCCTTATATGTTCCATGTTAGGGACCTAATTAACTTAGCTTAGATCAGGATTTTATTTTCTAAGTGATCACCGTACGGAACACTAATTGCGCAATCCCGACCGTTCTTTTTTTTAAGCAGATCTAATTTGACAATGGGAGCTTTAAATTGATAAAAATACAAGTAAACTAAAATTCTGGATTATACTGAATTTAAGCATTGCAAAATTGTAATAATCATTTCGAACTGGGCAAACTCTAAGTGTTAGAACTAATTTGAAGTTGTGTTGAAACAGTCCTGAAGGTTATTTCATTTGTTAGTAAAACAGGTTGATTTAAATTCCATATAAATGCATTTTTATGTATAGAACAGTGATACAATAATTTTCATGCGTCTAAGGAATTGTAGATAGTTTAGGAATAAATTAAATTGGTGGTTCTAAATGTAGCCTGTATTGTGATTGGCGTCAACGTTCAGATGTGTACATTCTAATGCTATTTACATCACTAATTGTAAATTTCTTTAAAGGTACAAACACCAACAACTCCTCGCCATGCAACGTCAGCAGCAACAGCAAGCTGCCCAACAGCAGCAGCAAGGTGGTTTCCAGCAACCGGGCACATACCAGCAAAGGTTACCCGGTATCAGACAACCGCACATGGGCTATAACAATGCCTTTAACGACCAACAATACCCACCGATGCAAGGATTGAAACCTACACCACCGCCCGTTCCGTCACCCCAGGGTATGATGGGTCCGCCTCAGGGTCAGGGTATATCAGTGCAGCAGCAGTTGATGCAGAGCGTGAGGAGTCCGCCGCCAATAAGGTAGGTTATATTAGAACTTCTAGAAATCAGTTGATTACCACTGAAAAGCAATCCACTCTCCTTTTCTTTTGTGTGTTAAGATATCAACGTCAAATTTTATATGAATGTATTACTGCAAGTGACCAATATATTGGCGTATTAAATATTACTTGCCGTTCCCTCGCTTTTTGTAACAATTGCACAAAAGCCTTTAAATGTTTGTGTAAACAACTTAAGTTTATCGGTGTTAAAACAACCATTTTATTTTAACATTTGTGTTAAAAAACTGAACATTAATTCCTCAATTTTTAATTTTTAGAAGTCCTCAACCAAGTCCATCATCAAGACCATCCCCATCACCTCGTAATCAGGCTGTGTCAAGCCCGAGAGGGCCTCAACCATCACCACATGATCTCGCCTCATCAGAAATGCTTTTAGGACAAAATCATTCGAGCGCGCTACATACACACGCTAGTCCTGCAGGTACACCGAATCAGGACAGCGAAATACCACCGATGACGCCTCAAGATCAGTTAAGTAAATTCGTGGAACAACTTTAGTGGTGCCGAACACTTTTAGCTTCATACAGGAAGTCTCCAAACGAATGACGGTCCCATGACGGTCAGGATTAAAAACAAAAAGTGAATGAAATGAATATGGAACCGGCGTGAAGTAGCCGATGCGACCTCAAAACAATGCCATCCGGCCCCGGAAGGATGGCAGTAGAAAGAGCAAGAGAAAGATTTCGAAAAGAGGAGAATTAAAACGTGATATGCCCAGAGCAGCTTAATGTACATATTTATAAATAAATTCTGTAAGTGTAAATAAAATTTTAAATTTTGTATATATGTTTAATAGTAATTGTACTATATTGTGAATATTTTAAGTAAATAAGTGAAGGAGAAAAAATACCTAAAAGTATTTTGGGCTTTGCGAGGCTGTGTTTTATTATGGATTGTTACCCCGCCTACTCGAGGCATAGCTACGCAACTGTTTGCTCGTTTTTTACTATTGTGACTTTTTTTAGTGACGCTGTATAGAAAATAGATTTATAAGTACCGGCTCACGGCCGGTTGCTAATGTGATGGCGGTTATTATCCACTGTGAGGGATAAGCCCCTGTTTGTTTTTATATAATATATTTATAATTTATATATCGTCTGTTTTTCATGTGTTACATTCCACAAATTGTGGAGTGTGTGTGTGTGCGTGTGCTGGCCCCGACAATCTTACCTAAGCCAGTGCAATAAAATTTGAAGCAAAAGAGAAACTTATTCAACACTCCCTCCTAATTTATTACTTGAACATACATAAATTAGAGTAAATTAGTGTTAAGTATTATATAAAAGAAATAAAACTTATTTAAAAAATTAACCCCGGTTATTTTTTCTATCAGTATTTTATTTTTCCATAATTAAACCCCTGTTAAACCTTTCTATTAGCTAAAACTGCACAAATATTTTACTTCATTAGATTTAGTTTTAATAATTTTACAAAAGCCTGTGAACCATTGAATATTTTAAATTTTAGGAATCTAACAACACTTATATTCAACCAGATCGTTAATCGTCGATATTAGGGTTGGTATAGTCGCCCCAGTTTGAATCCACTTTTTAGCGTTCCATACAGAATACTTCGGTCTCCGTCTGTGTGTCCCACCAGATTTTCTCCGAAACTATTTTTATACAAAGTTCAAATTTGTCACACGTATAGGAATTAATGGCCCAATCAGAGCCGTATAGTTTGAAAGTAAAATTTTGACTCGGTTTCGGGGAAGTGAAATCGAAATAAAAAAAAATTGCGAGATTATCAAATGGGGAGTCAAATAAAAGCTGTGCAAATACAAGTTCAAATATATATTTCGAAAAAATTCTAGAATATTCTTCATAAAGATGATCAGTTTTCAACAAAGATCGGAAACGAACTTTGTTGAAAACCGATTTGGGGTGTTTTGTGAAGTAATTGATCATTTTATACCTCAACAGCAATCACCGTATGGAACACTAAATGCGCAAGTCCGACTTTCACTTGGCCGGTCTTTTAATGTTGGCTCGCGTTTAAATATAAGTGTACTTCCGGCTTAGTCGCATACTAATACAGGTCTCAAGCCTTCTTTCTCAATTAAAAATCCCATCTAATGAAGTGCGTCATTTTTGAAGAAAGCAAATAACATTTAGATCTATAAGAAATCGGTGAACATTTTCTAAATTTGTACTTTAATACGTTACATACCATATAACAATTATTAAAATTGGCGAATATAAGTGACGACACCGATACGTATCCGTAACTGGTTTTACTACCAGACCTCGTGCGATCAATTAGTTTTTTAGTAGTATCGCATGGAGGCATAGTAAAGAAATTTTTTGCATAAGACAGTTACTGTCCTGTCCAGTATTCTTACCGCACTCAGTAATGTGTCTAACGGATCATTGATTTGGTTGTTTTTGCGTCTAGAGTAGGCTCGCAGATTACCTGCTATAAATTGACGTTAGTGTTAGGAATTGACAACGAAACTTCCCGATCCCATTTGTTGTCCGGCTTCGTCTAACAAGCTAATCAGATATTCCTTAATTATCTGCCCAATACATTTGAAAAAAATCCTAAGGCGATTGCACGACAAAATTAGAAAATATTAAAATCTAAGTTGCGATTGGCTAATTTTCTTGGGTTATGTATAGGATAAAATAAAAACACATTTTTAACGTACTAATATCTGTATAAATATAATTTAATAAATTGGGGTACAATAAAGTTCTATTTTTTCGTAACAGTAATTTATAATTCGTCATATCTAAAATAGTATAAATTTATAAAACATCACACTATCGAAGTTGAAATTGTTTATATTCAAGGATATTAAGGCATTTAGGGAGTCATCTATGTAGTTTTAAGCCACTTTTTATAGTACACAACTACTAAAAAAAATACGAAAATATTTGTACTTAAAGAAGATGCGTTAAATAGGAAAAAAAAAGTAGAATGTTATAAAACCATATAACATATTGTAATAGCTAAAAGCATACTTAAAACACAAAACTGAAAATGTGATTAACTTGGCAGCTTCTGTTACTCTCATTTTACAAAATAAATTTATTATAATTATTTCTTCCACGTTACAAACGTATATTATAACTTTTTAATCAAACACTGTTACTGTAAGGTGTATGTATGTATGTATGTATGTATGTATGTATGTATGTATGTATATATATATATATATATATATATATATATATATATATATATATATATATATATATATATATATATATATATATATATATATAATGGCGTTGCAATGAGGGACATATAGCAACAAGAAAAAAAAAGAAACACTAAAGGAGAACCTATTTATTGAGAGCAGAACCCTTTAAAAAATAAGATTCTTTTGCACTGGAACTCTAAAAGCTTAGACCCCGGAGGACGCCCACCTAAAATAGAATTCTCAAAACTTATGCTCGATAATCGCGGGTGATCATTTGCATAAAAGGGCACCTGCAATAATAAAAAAATTCTTTTACTAAGAGACATATTTCCCACATCCGAAGGGGGGTGTATAAATTATATATATTATTACTATTTATTTTCTATAAACTTAATGTTCCTACGTTCAATTGGGATAGAGTAAGCTATCGCAGGCGGCACAATCCAAAAAAAAAAATCGATAGCCGGGTGGGGGGGTTACCACAAAAAAAAATCCTCTTATAATGAATTTAGATCCTCTTTGGAATGATAGAAAACAAAAAAAATTAATAACTAAAGAGGAAGTACCAATAAATTTTTTCTCAAAAAAACTACCTCTGAATAAACCGGAATCTCCGTGTCCCTCCTCTCTCATCAGTTCCGTACATACTTATAGATTTTGTATAACTTCTTTTTCTAGTAATCGAAAAATATTTAAGTATTGAAGTAACATACCTTGGACTAATTTTCAAATCCACACAATTTCTTATCAAATAATTCTTACTAAAACTTAATAAAAAAATAAAAATAGAGTATACCCTGGGTCACAGTTTGTTATCCTAGGTCAGGTATGCTAGCTCGATCTGAATAGTGTTTAATCTCGAAGAGTAAAGTTGCCTACAGTCTAATCCCAAATCCACGATTTTTGATCTAATCAAGACTGTGAAAGCTTCCATTCCATGTTAATAAAACCGGTCAAGTGCAAGTTGAACTTGCGCAATTAGTGTTCCGTACGTTGATTGCTTTTAAAATAAAATTTTTTGTTACAGAGGTATAAAGTGATTAGTGACTTCACAAAATATCCCAAATGAGTTTTCAACAAAGTTTGTTTCCGATCTTTACTGAAAACTGATGACCGTGAAATTTTTGTTTTTTTATATACCACATAAATTAAAAGACAATGCACTCGTGATAATTTTCGTTCAATCTACACCCTCTGGAGAATTTTTTCAAAATTTTTTGATCAGTACTTTTCGAGATAAGGGGGACAGCGATTTTTCGCGATTTCTTAAAAATAATACAAAGAAAAGTGTGCACAAGTATTACATTATATATATTTTTGAACTTTCATTTGACACCCCACTCGATGACCTAGTAAAAAAAATTTTTTCACTTCCGATTTCACACCCTAAAACTAACCCCTCAAGTCAAAATTTAACTTTCAAAACTATACGGCTCTGATGAGGCCATCAATTCCTATATTAGTACCAAATTTCAACTTTCTGTGTCAAATAGTTTCGGAGAAAATCGGGTATGACAGACAGAAGAACGGTCACCGAAGTGATCTTATAAGTGTTCCGTACGGAACACTAATAAATTAGAATTTAAGAAACAGAAGCCGCACCAGTTAATACAGAACTATTTTATTTTATGAAAGAGTTGCCTTAAAAAAATGAAAATACTCAAAAATATTTTTGAATACTTAACCTCCTTTTACGGTCTTTTCACCACATAACATAAACGATAACATTTGCACTTTAAGAATTTAATGAAAATGATTTGAGCTACAACACGGATAAAACAAGGAAGACGTGTAAATAGGATAATAATATTGGTCCTTGTGATTAGAAAAACAATTCACTAAATACCAAATAGAATATTTTCAATAAAAAGGCATTTTATAATGTTTCTTTCGCGTAGAAATACTGTGATTATCACATATTTACAAACGGACGTCACCTTGAAAGGTACATTTATAAAACAATTAAAAAAGTAGGTAAGAAAAGAATTGTAATAACCGAAAAATAATTTTAAAGGGCCTCACATACTTCTTACAGGATTTTAGTTGCTGTCAAATTACAAAATTTTAATATAATTTATGACATTCTTATCAAAGGTTATCATTGCGGCCTAAACTAACCTAAAATATTTATACTATTATATAATTACTTGAAAGTAGGGCCAACAATTTGGGCCCAAAAAAACTTAATAAAAACCCGTGCGTTTTTCTACTTCATCAATGGATTCATGAACGGCATCGTCTAATTCCAGCTTAAACTTTGTTTAATGATTTGGCGATCAAAATTCCAGAAAATATGTGGGGACTTTTTAATTTTTAAGGGTATAACGCTCTGCGACATTCACTATTTGATTTTTTTGATTAATTTCATGGTTATATGTGTATAAATAAATAAATAACTATATATACATACATACATACATACATACATATATATATATATATATATATATATATATATATATATATATATATATATATATATATATATATATATATACACGTATATGTATACATATACGTATACATGTGTGGGTAATTATGTTAACATACAGTATATTAAATATACAAACAATAAAATAATTTAAAAAAAACAAACAAATGTTCTCTATCCAACTTAGGAGTTGGTCTTCAAACCTTTCTATCATAAGCAGCTTCCTCCTCTAGATTTCTGCCTGTCATCGGTTTTCAAGTACCCTCATTCTCTTTACATCAACCCAAATATCTCGTTCTACGATCTTGAACTACGAGTGACCAAATTCCTCGAGTATTTTTATTCCATCTTTGATTATTTCTATGATCCTCATTCTATTTCTAACTTCTTGACACATCAGGATTTTTTTTTAAAGCCAACCTTTTCATTCTCATTTATTACCAACGCCTCACTTAATATCGTTTCTACTATGGCTTTTCCAATATATTTTTTTGTTTGTAAACGATATATTTTTTATCCCATCAAGGTGAATTTAGCGCCTAAAACTTTTTTTTTCCATTCTGAATTTCTTGCCTTATTTCTTATGCCATGTCATTTCTGTTAATAATTAATCCCAAATGCGTCAATTTATCTTCTTTGCGTGGCAATCTTCACAAATTAGAACTACAAATTTGGTTTCCTAGGTTAGAACTAGATATTCAGTTTTCTGTATGCTACTTTGAAGACCTCATTACCTGCCAGCAGCGTCTTGGGCTAAAATTAACTTGGAATAGCCATTCCGCCACAGCTACGCTTCCATTTTTTTATAACACTTAAATTTATTAAACAATATAGGGGACAATCTACAACTTTGTTTAAGATTTCTAGTTGATTGTGATCGCTTCGACTCTTGTTTACTAAGAATAGTATATTCAAGTTCTTGAATTATAGAGATCAAGCTCGAATGGTACCATGTACCATGGTACCTCCCAAAGTTTATTTCTCGACACAGTGTTACAAGTTTTCACTAGATCGAAGCATGCTGTACGTGTTTCACTATTACTTGCAATGATTTTAAGGTTTAAAGTTATGATTAATTTATTAAGAGCCTACAAACGTCGCGAATCCGTTTTGTAGTTCACGACTGTTGTAAGGTTTAATAATTTAACGCTAACTTTTGACCTTTACCAGGTGTACAAGTATGAAATGCTGATTTCAGACAACAGATGGTGCACCAGTGCAGTTTGTGCTATAAAGATTTGACACTGCGCCATTTTGTTGTGTCATAAACAAGTGTCGGACGCGCACGAGTGATAAATTGGAAAAGCGTGTGTATAGTGTTGCGTTCAATATGTCGAAATTTATACCGAACAAAGAGCATTCGTGGACAGCATTAATTTTTTGTTTTCATTTGAAGAAAACTGCTGTTGAATCATACCGATTACTTCGAGAAGCTTATGGTGAACATGCTCCATCGCCAGATACGTGTGGACGATGGTTTCGGCGTTTCAAAAGTGGTGACTTCGATGTTGCATACAAGGAACGTGGAAAACCGCCAAAAAAATACGAAGATGTGGAATTGCAAGCATTATTGGACGAAGATGATTCGCAAACACAAAAACAACTCGCCGAGCAATTGTGCGTTAGTCAACAAGCTGTTTCCAATCAGCCACGAGAGTTGGAAAAGATTGAGAAGACCGGTAGATGGGTACCACATGAGTTGAACGACAGCCAATGGAAAAGCGCAAAAACATGTGTGACATTTTGCTCGCTCGGTACAAAAGGAAGTCGTTTTTGCATCGTATAGTTACAGGGGATGAAAAGTGGATTTATTTTGAGAATCCCAAGCGCAAAAAATTATGGGTAGACCCAGGCGCCCATCCCCATCGACTGCAAGACCGAATCGCTTTGGCAGAAAGACGATGCTCTGTTCGGTGGGACCTGGAGGGGCTTACTATGAGCTGTTAAAACCTGGGCAAAACGGTTAATACTAAATGTTATCAACAATTGACCGATCTGAACAGTTCGCTGCTTGAAAAAAGGCTAGAATACCAAAAGAGGCAACACAAAGTACATTTTTCTTCATGACGGTGCTCCATCACATACGGCAAAACCAGTTCGCGACACATCGGAAGAACTCAGCTGGGAAGTTCTACCCCATGCGGCTTACTCACCAGACTTGGCTCCTTCCGATTACCACTTGTTTGCATCGATGGGTCACGCACTTGCTGAGCAGCGCTTTCGTACGAAGATGTGAAAAAATGGCTCGACGAATGGTTTGCAGCAAAAGGAGAAGATTTTTACTGGCATGGTATTCACAAATTGCCCGAAAGATGGGAAAAATATATAACAAGCGATGGAGCATACTTTGAATAAAGCACTTTTTATCATTCTTCCGAATTTAACATGTCTTTTTAGAAAAAAAAATTCATACTTGTACACCTGGTAAAAGAAAATAGACTCTCTAATAACCATGAAATTAATCAAAGATTAAAATGGCGAGTGAGTCACTGCATTAAAATCCTAACATTACATCTACAGTGGGACCAGTAGATCTGAGGTCAAATTGTTAATTTCTGAGCCTTAAATTCTGATATTATTTTTCGAAATAGACAAGTTTACCCAATAATTTTTAAATACTTATAATTAATGATTGTTTGATAGTAAACATATCTTTATATTATTCAGGAACTGATATCCTGCGGTTTTTATCTATTCAACAAAAAATCTTTAACTGATTTAATCAATGAACACTTTAAATTTTGTTTATTGTAAGTTAATTTTAGAAATTATAAGCAAGAAAATAAATATAGTCCTATTCAAGTCGGGTATCAATTCCAGAACAAGTTTATGGTTTGAAATCTATCAACAAAACACACGACCTTAACGTATACATATAGTCAAGATTAAGGGAGGATACTATCAATAACCTGGACATCTAAAAGGTATGCAAAATTCGGTTGAGATCTGTCAGGTGTCCAAACGTTAAGCTTCATGTTTTGTCAGTATGTTGTAAACCATACATTTTTTTAAATAATATGTATACCCTGATCCCTAAACCAAGGAAAGAGGAATGGTAAATAGGTAAAAGGATTACCATACCCCAACCATTATCTTTACAATCTTTAAACAAAAAAATGTAAAAAAATATAGTCATGGAAATTATAATCCCTAATGAACTTTATAAAAAAATATATAAAATATATTAACTTGTGCTAATGTTTGGCAAGTAAATTACTAAATATTACTAAAGGTAAACAAAGTAATTTTTTTTATCTATATAAAATATACAAACGATGTTGCTCTCTCAGACTCTGACACTGCTTAAAAAAGGTACAATATGGCAACAAAGAATTGAATACGTATTGGTAAAGATATAACAAGCAGTAGATAAAGTTATAAAAGATATAACAGGGATTTGTTAATCGGGATAATTCGTTCATAATTAAGCTATAGCGCTCATGGTTAATTTCTAAATACTTTTGTTTATAAAAGAAAAAATATTTTTTACAATTAAATTATCCCCTAATTTGCTAGTTTAATTTTCCTCAAAACCCTTTTTGCTATGTTAATCACAGGAAAATGTCATTCTTATATAACAAAAATGGAAATAAGCTGTCGAGAATTATGCCGACCTTTACACTTTTTAAATTGTTGTGTGGCAGCTACAATTTAATGTCACATATTTTATCCATTATCTGCAAGACTGTAGTTGATTTATTGAAAAATTAACCACAAAATAACTCGACGAACTTTCCCGTAATATTAATAAAATCTAATCTACAACGTAATCGATAAATTTTCAATATGTACATTCAAACGTAGTAAAATCGAAATTGAAATGGTCGAATGATATGCTTCAACTACAATTTTTTTTCTAATAGCTAATTAATTTATTTAAAAATGTTAAAAACCTAGAACAATCTAGATCATAAATAAATGTACAAATTACCTAGTATGATACAAAAAAAAAACAAATTATTGGTAACTACCTTCATCTTTTTGTAATAAATAAGTACTAAAAGTTCTTTGACCACTACAAAATAATTTGAAATGGCACAGGGCAATAGCGTCAACTAACTAAAAATGATCAAATTTCACTCTTTTTAGAAAAAAAAAGCTTAGGAAAAACACCTGATTGGTCCCTTATATATACGCATCACAGCCTATAAATGCAGGATCACTAGTCTTAACTAATTTTGAGCTAATTATTTTATAGTTGCTACCCCACCGCTGCTAAAGGGTTATTCTGATGCCGGTGACAGGTTCTTCTGAAAATAAATATATATAGCTGACAATTATGTAATCACAAGAGTTAAAAATTGCATAAGTCAGTAGCAAATTCATGCAATATTAAATAATAAAAAAAATCCAGCTTTCGGACATAGAAGTGTACATCACTTTTGCTATATATTCAAATATACCTTGATTCTATAATTACTTAAAATCCTCTATTATGTAGAACTTGAAGACTTAACAACCCTAATCTATAGTTCTATAAGTATAAATCTTTAGTAAGCAATTTAGAAACTTGGTTGGAACGAAATTTTAATTATAAATTAATTTCTTTAAAGTCGATTTTATATGTGATGGATGGAACATAATGATATTTTGTTAAAGAAATATATTATTGTTTGCTTAATGTTTATGATACAAGAAAAATGTTGTGAATTTAATATAAGAATTTATAATTTTTATCTTTTACTCATTTCGCCTCAAGGGCACTGAATACATTTTTTTAACAGTGTGCTAATTATGAAATGTACTTAGGCATCAAAGGGGTTAAAAACCATGAAATAAATACGTAAGCCCGTACTTGAAAAAAAGGAAATGAAGTAAGTAAAAACCCGAAAATAAAATATCGTACAATAATGGTATCCTACGATAAAGAAAACGTAAATATATTTTTAAGAAACCTATTCTCTACAGTAAAAGGTTTCAGAATTGTTTTGTATTTTTTATTTTTTACGTTTTTTTTTTATTATTGTTCACCTCCCCGCCTTTTACATATCCTGAGGATATCGGCGAGGATGTCCTAATACCCGTTAACGTTGTCCAAATGCCGAAACTACACTTTTGTATTTCACAGCACCTTTTTAGAGAACCCGGAAATGCTGCCACGGACGTTATTGCATTTCTGCAAACAACTACTATCTATGTACGTGGCCAGGCCAAATATACTTAAATAAATTAATAGATAAGTATACTGACCGGCCGGGATTCAACCCGACACTTTCTGCACCGCAAGTATAAGTACTACGCCACAAGGCCACCACACACGTACATATATTTTAGCGTTTTTTACTTCCTTTGCTAAAGAAAAGTATTGTATTCCTAGAAAAATCACCCCCTTGGAGACTGTCATTTCTTCAGTGTTCAGGGTCAGATCGCAAAAAAAAAAACATAGTCAACATCGGTAATTATTTTAGAACTACGTATTTAAAAGAAAAATCCTGGGTAAATCATATACCGATTTTCTAAAACTATCTGTTGTTCGAAAAAGATAGGAAATTCGACGACCACGAAAACCTATTCTCAATGCGCATGAAACAAACCAATGATTTGAAGCAATCAACCGGTAAATGCTTGTCTCAATTACGCCTCTCGGTTACGCCTGCGATCCGCGTTGTATCTCCTTTACCGTCTCGAAGTGGTGACCCTTTACTTCGCCCGAAGTCATAAGGTGCCAAATCAAGTCCATAAGAGGAATGGGAGTTGACAATCCTGGAATTCTCTAAAAATTGATGCGCACAAAACGAACTGCGGGTCGGTGCATTGTCGTGATGCAGGAGGAAATTCTCGCGCCAAAGATTGACCTATTTTCTAATCAATAGGAAGTTCGTTAGAAATGATCAGAACTGTCCGATGATGATCTTTACGAATGATTTTGTTGAACTTTGGCAATAATCTCAGGTGGAGTTACAGTCGAAGGTCTTCCGGAACTCCCGTCGTCTTCCACCGAAATTTGGTCGGCCTTAAATCGGAATAATCACTTGAAAATTTGGGTTGGGTCATTTCATACGTTTTAGTAGCCCTTTTTCCGAGTTTATAACAAAATTTCACACACACGCGGTGTTTTTTTTACACAAACGTGCACACAGAACAAACGGGACCAGCTAGCAAGCTAAAACTTGTCACGCAGCGTTGTTAAGGATGTACCGAACGCCACCTATCGGCGTGAGTCAGTAATATTTCGAGTTCTTATGTTTACGTTTAGCATTAGTCCGGAAATTTTGGATCGCATGACGTACTATTCAAAGTTAAAACACGTGTAATCCAACTCCACGTAGTAAAATTATTCGGTTATAGAAATGAATCTATTCGTCATTATAACGTTTTAAATCGATTATCGGTAAAAATCCTTGTGAAGTGTCGCTACAACACGACAATATGGGTACCAACAATCGATTTAAAACGTCACGAGCACAAATGGAGAGTTTCATTTCTATAAGTAGAATATTATAATTTCAGAAGCCGAATAATATGCTTAGATGGCAGATATGTTACATGAGTGAGGCACACGTTTATGTCCGAAATCATTATGAAATGGTTCTTGGTATTCTGTGTAAAAATAGTAAGAACAAAAAAGCACTTATTAACTAATTTGGTGTCTCTCTGTTACGGTATTTTTATTGAGTTTTAGCACATATTGTTTAATAGGAAAGACTTTATGTTGGGTAAAAATAGCAAGAAATATAAACGAATAGATCCTTCCCCAAGAAGTCTAATAGGGTGCCAAAAATAATTGCTAACTATCTACTAGAAAGATTTTTTAAATATAATAGACGTTCAGCTTTATATTTTTTATCTGTCAATCGTATAAATGCTTACAAAAATAATCAAGCGTTTTTTATACTTTTTGGTGTATATATATATATATATATATATATATATATATATATATATATATATATATATATATATATATATATATATATATATATATATATATATATATATATATATATTTATATATATATATATATATATATATATATATATGTATATATATATATATATATATATATATATATATATATATATATATATATATATATGTATATATATATATATGTATATATATATATATGTATATATATATATGTATATATATATATATATATATATATATATATATATATATATATATATATATATATATATATGTATATATATATATGTATATATATATATATGTATATATATATATGTATATATATATATATATATATATATATATATATATATATATATATTACTCAGTATATATCATCACTACACCAATCACTTTATTTTTGCACTCGACACGCGTTTCGCCAACTATGGTGGCTTCAACAGGAGCGATGATTGATTGTCAATCGTCGCTCCTGATGAAAGTAACGTAATTAGCGAAACGCGTGGTGTAGTGGTGATATATACTGAGTAGTGTCATTGTACCAAAGATTCCACATTTAAACCCAAATGTTCCATTTTAATAGATCTGTTAGTAATAGTAATAAATTTAGAATATGTTCCATCAAAAGTTGAAGATAGCTGTAGTCCTTTGATTCATCAGGTTTATTTTTTGTAAAACTCTAAGCATTATTTTAGTTTTTATGCAATCATATGCTACTGACTTAGTAGTATCAGGTAAATATCTACCGCCGGATCCAAAGAGACAATTGAAATCCTTGTGAATTTAAAAGCTAAGCAATTATCAGACTTTTTTGCCTCGACAAGATAAGGTTGATGTACCTATATTACTAAGAGACTATATACTTATTTGGCTTCCACAAGGTTTTCAGGCACAATTAAATCTATTATAGTGCTAACGAAACCAATACTAAAAATATTATTTATTAAAGATTTTATTGAGAAATGTGTAAAAGAGAAATCGAGTGTCATGTATGCAGTTCTTGAAAGACACTATATATTTTCCCACTCCTGTTTTAAAAAGACAAACAGTTACTAAGTTAATTTTTTAACATGGTCTCTATTAAATATCCTGTTTTTCTGAATATACAGATTTATTATATTCCCCATTTTAACATAAATCAGTATGTAACATCAATGGGCAAGGAGTGGGGCGAGATAAATATTACATTTACAGACAAAGAAGTGAGACTGAAATTACAAGTATATCATGTTAAAAAAAAACAACCAAGTGCAAGTCGGACTTGCGCAATTAGTGTTCCGTACGTTGATTGCTTTAAAAATAAAATAAAATCCTTACGTAAGCTAAGTTAATTAGGTCCAGACATGTAAATATCTTAAGATCCAATATGTAGTTTGACGTTTTTTCTTAGTCAATAATGTATAATAATTATAACATCTTAGCTACTTAATAGCAGATAACTCAATCTACCTTAATCTGGAATCTAATAATAAAGGTGAAAAACAAATATTTACTATCTAAATATTTGTTTAATTATAAACAAATAAAATAAAATTGTTTTGTCTAGATACATCGACGCGGTAGCAGTAATGTACTGCAAAGTATATTAAAAAAAACCTCCACCATATTGTTAAGCAATATAGTTTTTTTATACCAGATAAATTATCAAACGTAATGCACTCGTGATGATTTTCGCTCAATCTACACTTTATGTAGACTACTCCAGAATTTTTTAAAAATCTTTTGATCAGTACTTTTCAAGATTTCTGGCAATTTTTAAAAATAATATAAAGAAGAGTGTGCGCAAGTATTACATCATATATATTTTTGAACTCGTGTTTTTACAAGCCACTCGATGACCCATTAAAAAAAAATGTTTTTTTCACTTCCGATTTCATCCCCCAAAACTAACCTCTTAAAACAAAATTTAGCCAAATTTCAACTTTATATGTGGTATAATTTCGGAGAAAATCGGGTGTGACAGACACCGAAGTGATCCCACAAGTGTTTCGCACGGAACACTAATATTTTTAATGTTTACTCGCTATTATATTTCTTTTACAAACAAATAGGTATTAACTTTTTAGGATTTAAAAGAGGATATTATCTTGTCCTTTTCATCATTTTCTTGAAATCCCATTAATTCTTTATTAAATGTCAGTGTTATTACTTAAAGTGCAGCGTGACTTTTTTACCTTACTAGTTATCAAAATAATTCTGCTAAAACCACCTTCATAACTGATAATCATCACTTTCGCATATTATTACTATCGATTGTTTTTGAATAAGACATTTGTGTTTGAACACAACATATTTGCGTTTGACATTAAGATTCTTCTTAAAGTGAACATCTATTACTGTCTAGTGAAGTCTTATTTTTGATAAAGTAAAACTATAGCTTTAACAAAAACTATTTAAAAAAAAATACTCGCAAAAAGCTGTGCGGCTTATAGTTCAGATTATTTTTAGAGCCACAGGTATTTAGTAAAAAGCAAAGTAGGCGTGTACAAAAATTGTGAGAAAGTTTAGACGAAGGAAAAATTAATATAAGCTTAGATGGTCACGCCTACAAATACCTGTAAATAGAGGACGTGGATGTCGATCGCGACCAAGATACCAAAAACTTCTCACCTCTCCTATGCGCCTTGCGATCGGCTATAAGTGCTTGCGTTACTTCGTCAGGAGCCAGGACAGTTTGGCCCACCCTGAACAATAACCTGCAAAGTGATAAATCATTATAGTAAAATTACACTTTAAGAAAGACAATATAGCGACCAAAAGTATTACCAACCCTTTTAATCTCACGAACGCTTTCTGTTTGGCATAATCACATTTTTATACACTAATTTTGAAAGGTAAATTGGTTGAACTGATTAATTCCAATAATCTAGTAATCACTGGAGTACCCCCACGAGTTCCATTCGTAATTCTACTGGAAGCATTCAGCGGTCAGCATCAAATTAACCGATTCAGTTGCTTGTACGAGTACCGTGCGATTTTTTACTTGGAATTTAAATTCACGTTTGGCTGTAACCACGTATGAAAAGCGTAAGATTTTTCCAGTTAATAGGGAGGCAAATGTGTCTAATAACCTTTTTATTTTAACAAGTAAGACAAAGACAAACTAATTCCGGGTAGCACGAGTTGCCATGTCTTGCAGCTAATCTTCGTGAAATCAACAGAGAAGATACTGGCTAGTTGTATATTTTAGCAAATAATATATTTTTACTTGTATATTTGTTTTCATTATTTTTTAACTACTCTTATAATATTCATTAATATTATTATTTATAAAATTATCAAATATTACCTAAACGTTAAACATATTGACAATATTTACAGAAAAATACCTATTATATTAAATAAGAGACGGGAGCGACAAAATAACCTAGTAAAATCTGTTACAGAACACGAATGTACTGTATTCTAATAAATAAATATTTATGGCGCTGAACTTGTAGTGTTTTTTTTTTGTACTGGTAAGGTTCCTTCTGTGTTTGTACTGCTTCATATTTTCCTGATTTTAGGATGGCATACAATCGTAATGCTATTAGCTGCATCGTCACTAAAAATGTCAGTGAGAAATTGTTGGTTTGCTCGGTGTGCTTCAACAGAATGTGTCCCGAGCAATTAATCGGTTTAATAAGCCATCAAATTACAATTCGACCGGAATCTGAGAGTGTCCGTGGAAAAATCTCGAGCCCTGCAGGCTTGAAAAAGGCCAGTTGATCACGGACGAGAATAAGCGTGTACGAGTCTAAAAATGTCGCTTACTCCTGCAACGGCACATAAGTCAAAATTTGGCAAAATATCAGATAAAAAGTTATTCCCGATCGAACAAGCGCACAACCTCCGGAACGACAAGATCTCGTACGCAGAAGCTCCCAGCCCATTATCCATCACGGAACATCTCCAAAATCTACAGTCCATCATGGTCTGAAGCGGGATCTATGCGACCGGAAAGTTTTTGGTGGATTAGGGAGTAGGTCAAAATCAACAAAGATGTGTATCATCGTGATGTCTTGGACGCTTTCGAGGGCCCAATAGCACTTCAGGAACCAGCAATGGAAGTTACAGCAAGACTCTGCGCCGGCTCGCGTACGGTCGATTTTGTAGGACAGGGCTGTTGCTGAGGCAATCGCTGCATCGGAAATGACAAGTCGTTTGAAGCTTTTCATTCGCCCCAAGGGCGGCCATTAATAAAAAAAACTACGTTATTTTGCCGCATCCTGTATATATATTTTAATGATAGAATACTTACTAACACAACTACATATAATATTTAGAGAGATTTTGCAACGCTTATTTTGGTAGGCCACCGTCTTTACCTTTATTTCAAATATGCGCCCACCATTTGGAGTTTGCGCAGGAATAAAGGGAAGAAATTAAATATAAGAACACAGTGGTTATCGTTATTTGAAGCATGCGCCCACCATTTGGACCTTGCACAGTATTGAAACAAAATAAGAGAAACCTTTATTAAGGATAACGATTTCCCTTATTTAGGAACTTATAAGAGAGGTTATTTGAAGTTCGTTATTCTAATCGTTATTATGATAGGGCCTGTTTTTTTTCTACTTAGGTATACAAACCACTAAGAAAATACAGTAAAATTGAAATGATAATTTTTTATCGCAAATAAAACTGACATCAGTTAATTAGTGTTCAGATTATGTGGAGATTTTGCAAACTTTGTCTCAATGGCATTACAGTGTGTGTAGTGACAATTTTAAATGAAATTTTATTTATCACACCTTCGTATTACCTTGGAAATATTGAAGGAAGTGATAGAAACCTACTAGACACAGCTTTAATTTAGAAACTTGTGTTGACCCATCTAATATTAATAACCGGTGTGCTTAACCATGAAATGAATGAAAAAATCTCTTAAATTTATAGATGATAGATACTAACCTAACTCTGCAATTTCTTGGACAAAGGCATTTGAAAAATAAGCGTTGCCAAATTTCGCTAATATTTATTCTTACCTTGGAAGTAGAGCAACAACACACGATAACAGTGTGACTAACCAATACTGATATCTTTGCATTGATATTTGTATAGTCCAGTAAGTACTTAATAATCCAAAACAGTTAACGCAAAACGTGTTGTAGATTAACGAGTACAAATAGAACGCACCAATTGAGCAAACCATTGATGCAACATGGATTATCGTCTAAAAAAATATATATAACAAGCATATAACAAGTATACCTACCGAGGGTACATAAAACGAATGTTTCAAACTTAATACATATAAAATAATGTAATAATGGGATGAAACATATAGTTTTTGAGCGATATCGCTTAAGAGGAAGGGGATGAAAATGGTGGGGGTCGCTAAGTTTTGTATGGTTTTAGTAGTAACATGGTAACTTCTTTGTTTTGTTGAAATAATAAACGAATATTACTCATAAATATTTATAGTTAAGCACGAAACGCGTAAAAGGGGTGGGAGTAGAGATTAGAGGGGTTGTTTCCTATATAGAACGCTGCGTATCCCTTTCCAAGTACTTTGAGTAGAAGAATTCAAAAATCAGGTTTTTTTTTTCATTACTTTTAATTTTTACCCAAGAAGGCGAAAGGAGTGAGGTCGTTAAATATTATATAATTTTAGTCGTATTTTAAAATTTTTTCCAGGTTTCTTGGTTGATTTAATTGCCAAATTTTAAGCATATTATAGTAAAATATATAAGACAAAATATATAACGGTAGGGGGTTAGAGGGGTTGCTTCACATATATCATGCTAACACGTAGACTGAAAAGTTTTTGGTCTGACACATAAATGTCGCCCTTTTGAAAAAATCCATGATTTTTAAGAAGTACCAACCTTCAAACGATACGTGTCAAAATTTCATGACATTTCGAAGATTAGTTTACAAGTTACAGTGATTTTAGTGAGGCTACTTTTGATATTTTCAAAACAATGGAAAAAATCGAATCGTATCGAATAAACACTGTTTTTTTGATGGGAAAAAATACCGTTCAAGCAAAGCAATGGCTTGATAAGTGTTACAGGGACTCTACCCGTGGAAAATCACTCATCATTTACTGGTATGCTGAATTTAAACGCGGTCGTACAGATACAAATGATGCTGAACGCTCTGGACGCCTAAATGAGCTGGTTACATCGGAAAACATAAAAAAATCCACAAAATTGTTTTCGATGACAGTAAAGTGAAATTGCCTGAGATAGCCGACTCCCTAAAATTATCAAAAGAACGTGTTAGTCATATTTTGCATGAACATTTAGGCATTAGAAAGGTCTGTTCGAAATGAGTACCGCCTTTGCTCACAGTGGACCAAAAACAACAACGTGTTGATGGTTCTGAGCGTTGTTGGACCTGTTTAGGTGCAATAAAAAGTATTTTTTTCATGCCATATGTGACAACGGATGAAACATGGATCCACCACTACACACCGGAATCAAATCGGCAGTCAGTTGAGTGGACAGCAGCCGGTGAAAGCCGCCCGAAGCGACCAAAGACACAACAGTCGGCTGAGAAGGTTTTGGCCTCTGTATTTTGGAATGCGCCTGGAATGATTTTCATCGACTATGCTGAAAAGGGAAAAACCATAAATAACGAATGTTGGTGCGTTTGAAGGCAGAAATCACAAAGAAACGACCCCAAATGAACAAGAAAAAAGTGTTCTTTTATCAAGACAATGCCCACTTTGGAGAATCTCGAGCGGTTGCTCTTGACATATCTAAGGCATTCGACCGTGTTTGGCACGATGGGCTGTTGGCTAAGCTACGTTCTTATGGTATGTCGGAAAAGTTCTGTTTGTGGCTCTCATGTTTCCTCAGAGAGCGTTCACTATCAACGCCGGTGTACCCCAAGGCTCCATACTGTCTCCTACTCTCTTTCTCATTTACATTAACGATCTGCTGGAAAAGACCGAGAATCCAATCTACAGCTTTGCAGATGACAGTACACTTATCTCTTCATTCACTTTGAACGCTCGGACATCGGCTACTCAGACGAATATCCGCAGACAGCAGGAAGTCATTCAACTTAACAAAGACCTGGAAGAAATTCTATCTTGGGGTGACAGTAACCAAGTGGAATTTAACGATACAAAAACCCAGGCGGCAGTTTTTTTCTAAAAAAGTTAACGTTGCTGAACACGCCATAGTTATATCGGGGCCTCCATTCCTCTAACATCGTCACTCAATTTGTTGAGCGTTAATTTGGGAGCAAATATGTCCTGGCATGAAGATGTTGCAGGCATAGCAAGAAGTGCTTCTCAAAAGTTGGGAATATTATTTCGAACCAGAAAGCTTTACACTCCACAACAACTGTTAATTCTTTACAAAGCTCAAATTCGACCAACTATGGAATACTGCTCCCATGTTTGGAGCTCCGCTCCCAAACATACATTGCATTTGTTGGATTCTATTCAGAGAAGAGCTGTTCGTCTGGTCTTGATTTGCTGGAACATCGAAGAACGGTTGGCGACTTGAGCCTATTGTACAAATACTTTCATGGAAAGTGTTCGAAGGATGTGGCCTGCTTAATTCCTCCCAGAGCGGTGCATGTTAAAAGTACACGTCGCGCTAATTCTTCACATCCGTATGAGGTTCAGCTTGTTACTCCTCGTACAACGCTTTTCAAGCAGTCTTTTATATGGATAACATCATCCTTTTGGAATAATTTGTCCAGGACTGTGTTTCCCACCGACTACAATCTACAGCGATTCAAGAACAACGTGAATCGCTTTCTCCGTACACGTGTCGCTCCTGTAGCGCTTTAGGGACTTCCCTGTAGCACGTGTGCTAGACCCATTAAAAAAAAAAAAAAAAAAAAAAAAAAAAAAAAACCGTGTCACAAGTCAATTATTACAATGGCAAAATTGCATGAATTGAAGTTCGAATTGCTTCCTCACGCACCGTTTTCTCCAGATTTGGCCCCCAGCAACTATTATCTATTTGCAGACTTCAAAAAAATGCTCGCGGGAAAGAGATTTGTCTCCAATGAAGAAGTTATCGCCGAAACTGAGGCCTATTTTGAAGGCAAAGACAAATCCTCATACAAGAAAGGTATAGAAATGTTAGAAAACCGTTGGACTGATTGTTTCGGTCTTAAAGGAGACTATATATATATATATATATATATATATATATATATATATATATATATATATATATATATATATAACACATGGGCTGAAAAGTCCCGGGCCTAACACATAGATGGCGCTAGTTTTATTGCAGTCACCTTTTTTTCAGTTAATACTAACCTTCAAAAGACAGCTGTTAAAATTTCATGATATTCTATTCATTAGTTTGTGAGTTATTGTGCTAAGAGTGACGCTACTTTTGTTATTTTCAAAACAATGGATCAAAAACAATTTCGTGTTTTAATTTTACACTGCTTCTTGATGGGAAAAAATACCGTTCAAGCGAAGCAATGGCTTGAAAAGTGTTATGGGGACTCCGCTCCATCAGAAACAACAATAAAACGTTGGTTTGCTGACTTCAAACGTGGTCGTAGAGACACCGATGATGCAGAACGCAGTGGACGTCCAAATGAGGCGGTAACACCAGAAAAAATCAAAAAAAATCCATAAAATCGTTTTGAATGATCGAAAAGTGAAGTTGCGTGAGTTAGCTGACATCGTAAAGATATCAAAAGAACGTGTTGGCTTTATATTGCATGAGCATTTGACTATGAGAAAGCTCTGTTCAAAGTGGGTGCCGCGTTTGCTCACTGTTGATCAAAAACAAGAACGTGTTGATGATTCTGAGCAGTGTTTGGCCATGTTTAAACGTAACAAACCGGAATTTTTGCGTCGATATGTGACAATGGATGAAACATGGATCCATCACTTCACTCCGGAATCAAAACGATCGTCATCTGAGTGGACAGCAACTGGTGAACCTCGTCCAAAGCGCCCGAAAACACAACAATCGGCTGGAAAGGTTATGGCCTCGGTATTTTGGGATGTGCGTGGTGTAATATTCATCGACTATCTTGAGAAAGGAAATACCATCAACAGTGAATATTATATAGCGTTATTGGAGCGTTTGAAGGCCGAAATTGCAAAGAAACGACCGTATATGGGAAAGAAAAAAATTTTGTTTCATCAAGACAACGCACCGTGTCACAAGTCAATCAAAACAATGGCAAAACTACATGAATTGAACTTCGAATTGCTCCCACATCCACCGTATTCGCCAGATTTGGCTCCCAGCGACTACTGGCTGTTCGCAGACCTGAAAAAAAATGCTCGCCGGTAAGAAATTTCGCACGAATGAAGAGGTTATCGCTGAAACTGAGGCCTATTTTGAGGCAAAAGATAAATCGTTCTACAAAAGTGGTATTGAAATATTAGAGCGGCGCTGGAATGATTGCGTTGCTCTTGATGGAGATTACGTTGATGAATAAAGCTAATTTTGAACCAAAAA